>JAAAJZ020163512.1:0-13691 GCA_010015985.2 Actinopyga echinites
GATGAAACAGTATAATTCTTACATGACGAAGTTGCAAGCACAGTTACAGTGATTTTGGCTGTGCCTTGTGAGATAAACATTTTTTGCTCAGGCACTCACCCTTTGTCATATATACTCTAGGGGTACCCACAAAGTTGAAAAACTCCTGGTTAGAGTTTTGTTCATGATTTAAAACTGTCCAAACTCTACAAGGGTGACAGCTAGTGGGAAGAATGGACACTCACTTCCAGAGTAATTGAAAAGACTTGTCACTATCTTGAGACAGTAGAAATCTTTTGCAGGGATACTTAATGTAAGCTGACCTCAGACTGAGGTGAATAGACATCTGAGAGGTAATGAATGGACTGAATAGCCTAAGTGAATAGGATTAGCAGGTGTCTATTCAGTTCAGTTTGAAGTAAGCTTAAAGCTTAAGCTATACCAATTTTCCACTCTTCCTGTAAGTTTCAAAGTTATCACTTCTCCTACATGTTTTTAAATCACATGATGCAACCATGTTCATGATGTCGTCCTCTCATCCATTTGTCTTTTTTATTCTGTCCAAACTTTTCCATTTGCGTTCATTCTTCGTTCATTCTGCTGCCATGATGTATCTCCACTACCTCACCTTCACCTTATAGGATGTCAACCCCGAAGCAATGAAACAGTATTTCCTACAGGTAAATATCTCCATTTACATTCGCCGTTCATCTTAAAGGCTGGTCACACTGCAGCGATTTTCAGTCCGAAATCCAGTATGAATTTTTTTTAAATCCTAGACTTTGTCCTAAGGATGGTCATGCTATATCGATAACCAGTCCTATTTTGTCTCACAATTAACTGTTCTGCTACCATCATATAACTTATATTGCTCAACAGAGCGATATTTGATCGAAAATCACTCAGAGTTTCGTACGCGTGTCTGATAGAAGCTGTCTGTCGATGTAACGTCACGAAGTATACGTTTCATTTTTGTCGTCCTTTGAATCAAATCATGTGTTTAAACAGGGACTGTAATCCTACCTGGACTGTAATCTTACCTGGACTGTAATCCTACCTGGACTGTAATCCTACCTGGACTGTAATCCTACCTGAAATCGCTCTAGTGTAACCCGGGCTTTAACTGGTCATTCAGACAAGTTCCTCAAAAATTTGTGTGTGTCATTTTTCCAATGTGTTAATTGCATTACTCAAATTTCCAAATTTATTTGTTGAAATCTTGAGCAAAATTTCAAAAAAGTAGATGAAAAGTGTTGTGAACATGATGTAACTGATACATGCTGTTGTCTGCCCACCTTAGCTTGAATTCTGAGCAAGAGTTTAGTCCTTTAGTCAGCACTGGTGAAGATAAAATTTACTAAATTGAGAACTGTTTCCATGTATTGATATTTTTCTTTCTTTCATTCTTGTTTTGTCAAGACAAAAGATTTGGCAAAAGATGGTATATCTGAGGTCAAAAAGAAGATAACTAATAAATCAAAGGTACAACATTATTTTTGTTTTTTACTGTCACATATTGCGAATCATTCTGATCATGTTTCTGTGCCATCTTCCCCTTTTAAATCTTGCGAAAAACATCAAAAATGTAGGTTAAACAAGTGCTAGAGTATGGAAATTTGGTCCTTTATTATGAATATTCATATTTTATGGTGACTTTTTCACAAAGTACATCAATTGAATTATTTGTATGGTGATTTCTCTGCATGGTGGGTGTATGCACTGTTTACCAGCTACACAAAAGAATGAAGCAGCACTGAAGTGGCTTCAGAATTGTTTTATGTATGCAAAACGTTATTAATTTCCAAAAAATATACACAGCATGACAGAATTTTTCTGTAAATAAAGGATTAGCTTTAGGGTACAGCTTTGAATGATGCACAGGAACTGAAAAAGAAATTTTGTCAGCTAAAAACACTTTGTGTTTACATAAAAGAATGTTGAAAACTGCACTATATCTCATTTGTCTGAAAGATACAATAAGCAAAATTTGAAACACATTTACACTGTCCAGTTATGAGTAGCATCAGGCAAACCATATGAAGGCAATATTCCTAGTTACATGGAAGATGGACAACATCTGTGCTAGCATCAGGCAAACCATATGATGGTAACATTCCTAGTTACACGGAAGATGGACAACATCTGTGCTTTCATTTCATTCAGATTTTTCAGGTATAGGTCACTTCAAGTAGGCCATATGATGGCAACACTCCTTTTTATATTGAAGCTTGCCAACAACTTTGGTTTTGTCACATTCAATATTTGAGTCATTTTTCATCATCTTATCATGAGTTTGTATCAGTTTTCCTACATTTAAGTGTGTGGTCATTGTCTCCTATTCATGATAGGTTACTTTTCCATACATTTATATACATAAGATAAATGGGATTACAAAATACATTATAGGTCTATGTTATTTACATAAATTTACATTAACTGAAACCAATACCTTTTAACTGTGCTTCCTTCTTCATACAAACTCATTCATTTTCTTCAGAAGCTATTGTGGTCATTTCATATGACATGTCGAAGGTCATCCATTGCATTTGTCTTTCGTGTATCACACAGGAAGCAGACGATTTGTCACCGGACACACGGAGTCTCAGCAATATCCCTGCTCTCACTCCTCCCACTCATGCTGTCTCTACATCGGCTCCAGTCTCACCTAGCTCGAGCCCTCAGTTTGAACGATCAGCATTCAGTAAAATTGCTGTAAGGCATCGTCCTGTACCTGTAAGATGCACCTTCTGCACCTTTCGCACCTTCCTAACAGTGGCGTGGCCATGGGTGGGGATGTGGGGGACCTGTGCCATTCCACTTTTTGTTAAAAGATGGTCTTTTGGAGAAGTGGTTGTGAGCAAGGTTTCATTTGGGCACTTATTATATAATAAGGAAAAACATATACCAAATTGTCAAAATTTCCATCTCAGCCACTGCAAAGATGATTTCAGGAGATGAGTTTTTAGTCAGATTAAAGAGCATGCCTCTGAAATATTGCCCAGTGGCATTGATCCCCAACCCTTTAAGTTAAGCCCTTTCCCCACTTATTTTACCCTGGCTATGCCACTGCATTCTAACACTACATTTTCCTTGTTTTCAAAAGGTCTTTTTCAATGCAAGCACTTTTTAGGTTAAGATGGTCTCACTTTTGTTCATTTTTGCATGACCCTAGTGGTTTTTTTTTCTGATTTTGCTAGTTTTTAGTGTATCAACAGAATGCCTGCATTAAACTATGTCACTCTGCGTCACTGTAGGAGACAAAGTTAATGGAGCAGAAATGAGAGACGTTGCATACTCACATATCTGTTGAATATGCATACTCACATATCTGTTGAATATGCAACAAGTTAACCAGTGATATTGTTACGGCCTTTTACATTAGCAGTATTGTAGGGTTTTTCAAGCCAAGTATTGAAAACATAAGATGTCAGTTAAAGGAGTAAATGCTGTTATAAGAAACAATTGCTGCTGGTATTTAAAGCTGTATTGATCATGCTCTATGTAGTCAGTTTGTGGTACAGAGAAAACAGGTAAAACTGTCTATTTTTCTACAACCGGATATTTTCATCAAAAGCTGATAAATTCAATAGTTGCCTTTACTTATCTGTCACATTCGTTGTAAACTTCTACAAAATTTTTCAATATGTCTAGAGATAAATTAATATGGCCTGTTTGTGGCTGTTTAGCTAATTGAAAACAAAGTTAAACTCTTAGTAATTGCTAGGAGGAAATGCCAATATCTTTAAACCATGGGTAAATTTTTTTTTTTAAATAAGCACCAATCATCTACCATACCAGAAGCCTTCCCCCTCATTCCTCTGAATTTTCCGGAGTATCCATTAGTATCATCATGCATTCCTCCGAAAGTTATCACAGCCCCTAATTTCTGGAAGAGTGTATTATAAAGACCTTCATTTTATAACTTAATGGAAAATTTTAAAGTAAATAGTCTACTCTCTTCTTACGTAGTAGACATAACTTATTTTGACTACCTAACATTAATTCATCTGCTGATAATCTTAAAATCAGAAATACTGTAGACTAACTTAAGAAAAACCGTCTGTTACTTAGTAAACAGTGTATGTCACCTTGAAGGAAAGAAGGGATGGGAAAAAAAAAAAAAAAACAGATTGTTCATTGCAATAAACTTGTAGATTTGAAGACAGATGTCAATTTAGTGGCAGTGTGAGAGATACACGTAATAGCAGAGGTAGCTCTAACCTATATTGACTGCATTGACATTCCTTTACTGAACATGTATCTGTTGTGTAATGAACAACAAATGCTTGTTGAAGTATAAATATAATATATAGTATAAATAATTATAAAAAATAACAGGAGGGCAAAACACGAAGACTTTAGATTAGTAGCCCCTTGTAGGTAAAGTATTGTTGGCATGTAGCATTTCATGGACCACATTGTAGTCTGAGTTTGAGCACAGTTATTGTTAAGTTGTGGCGTTATTTGGTGTTTGGAAAGTTAAGGTCAAAGGTCACTTAGTGGTTATTTGGGGAGCCATGGTTGTAGCAAAATATGCCCAATGCTTCTTGTCTGTAGAGTGGAAAAATCTAAAGACAGGAGTTTACCCTTTTACAGAAAACAGGAAAAAAAATCATGGAAATTGGAGTATAAAATGGAAAATGTGTGAATTAGCAGAAAAGAAAAAACTTTAAAAAAAATTGAAAATTAATCAAATATATTGCAACTGCAGTATTTTGCCACTGAAGTCAACTTATATGTGATTCAAGGCTACATAACCCACCGAATATGTAGGCCTAAACATTTGACAATCTCTAAGTCCCATTGTCCTCATGTCAAACTATTATTTCTCCAGTATTGTAGGTAATTACATTGTGAATTACAAAGCAGACATTGATTTGTAAAAAACAGAAATGCATGCAAATTTAGAAAATGGATTACAAAACAGAGTTGGACATTATCAAAACAGTAAATTCTTGTCTTGAGATAAAACTTTGTCACCGTCTTGGTTTGCACCTTCTGGAATGAGCTGATGCACTTGCTGGTGCTCTTGTTTTACAGAAATTTAAGATCTTCAAAATGTCCAGTCTCTTTCTAGCATGAAGCATACATGTATTGTCTCATTGCCATGGTGACTTTCATTTTTGTTGCTTGGTGTTTAATGCTCAGTCCATTTCTGGCATCAGTATGTTTTGTTTCCAGATTCCTGCAATGTCTGCTTGAATCTCCTAAAGAAAATGTTCTTATCCTGTTAATCCCCCTCTTCGTTTGGGCTAGACTTACTGATTGTGTTAAATGTAAGGAAACAAATCTTACTAAAATTGAATCCATTTTTCAAAAGTCCCTCCCCCTCTCTAAAAGCAAATTCCCCGTATTTCGTTTTTAAGTGGAAACTGACTCAGCATGACATCAGTATCATCCTGTATCAAAGCATAGTATTAATTAAGAATGTTATAACTTTCTTTAGAAGGGATAAACCATCCTGATGTGGTATAGAAAAAAAACAAACATTTTGTTGAAGAAAACTTTTTAAGAAGAACTTTACTTAGTTTTATTTTATTACCATGTAGAGTTATTTTTTTATTTATTGCTTGTGTATGTTCCTCTATAAACCTAACCATCACAGCTAACCTGAAATGCATGCACTGTGTTGTAGAGAGGTTTATTCATTCAGTTGGTACAATAACGATATGGTAGTTTGGATTGAATGCAAGGAGCGCAATCAGCTCACTTGACATTAGGTTAAGTGAGCCTGTTACATCCTTTACACCACGTGCAATCTCATAGTCACGAAAAACAGCAGCGGAAGAGCGTGTTAGCAACAGGGTGATGCAGACGCAGGCATTAAGCTGGTGGCAGGATGTAAATTAACCAAAAATCATATGAAGGCTAAAGTGCGAAAGTGCACACATTTGCTGTAGGTAATTCTGAACTACTGTATTAACCAACATTTTTGAAAATGTGAATTTGATTAGGGGCAGGCAACACATAGAAGTTTAGAGGTAGCCGACATCACCACTGATGACTTCAAATAAACTTTGTTTAATTTACAGAGTGTGATAACTTGAGTTGCTCTCATTTTTAGAAAGTGCCCACTTGAAAATTTATTGAGGACACTTACATTTATCTTTAAGTGTATCAGTCATGACTCACCAACCATGCTTCAATCATTCTTTCCAGTCATGTTTCGCTGGTACCAGGAATGAAATAAACAAAAGGAAATGTTACTGTATGAAAATTTTGAAAAGTGCCTTTTGTTTTGCTAGTTTGTTGTAGATGGCTGGTTAAAAAATAAGTAAAAAAAAAAATCAATCCTTGCTATGTGAATGGATGTCATGTTTCCAAACCTTTTTTAGAAAACCTGCAAAAATAAATTACCAAAACATTGTAGTAGGCTTTATGTGTTATTTTGACACAGGGTTTCTGCAGTCATAAAAAGAAAACTTGGGAATGACTTCTTTTTTGAAAATGTATTTCTCAAGTTGTGGAGAGGTCAAAATTTTTTCAATATTTTTTCAAGAATTGAAAATTATGTGAGTCATTTTTGTCAAAGTGTAAAAATTTCATTTACTCATGGAATTTTGCAGATGAAAAGAACTTGAAATAATGCAAGTGAGATGTTGGTCAATTGTTTGTCAAGTTGACTTTTTGGACATTCTAGGTTATCTCATATCATACACAGCTCAAAATACTTGTTGTGAAAGACCTTTTGCTTGAAAGCTCCTTTGAGAAGAACATGAAATTTCTGCTAAGTAAGCCGTAAGATGCTTGCCATGACATACTTCATATTTTTCCTTTCTAAACTTGAACAGAACGGGAAAAGCAAATATCAGTCGGTGTTGAAAGATGACCAGGCAATCATCACAGGAGACTTATCAATCTCACGTCCCAGGTCTGGTGCCCTTGACACAAGTGATTCAGAAGTGGTTTCAAAGAGAATCAGTGCCTCTGAGAGGTAGGTAGGGGAGGAGGGAGCAGATGAAGGGTTCCTCCTCTTTATCAATTTAAGCTGTCAATCAAACTAAGTTACTCAGATTTAAAAAGTATGTAAAAAAAAGTGGTACATGTTGAAGTACGAAACTTTGGCAGAAAAGTCCTCTGTGATACTGTAAAATATGCTTTAGATTTTACAACTTTTACAATACCAGCTTTAACCTTGGTATTGAAGATAATAATTCATGTTGTTAATATTTATGGATTTAAAAATATCACCAGATGCTTATGTAGGTGTCCAATTCAAATAAAAATTGTCTTTGCATCTTTTGTGGTCATTGATGTATTAACAAGGATGTTATTATTAGGTGTGATTATTCCTGGGTTTAACTTGCTCTTTCCCTCCTCCTGCTTACGTGTGTTTGACCTTAACTTTCATAAATACTATCTGGCCAAGCTGTTGGCTCACTGGACATACAACCCTGTATAATACTGTGTAGATTATGTGTTGATAGCCCTGCCAAATAGTAGTAATGGTTATTAAGGAAAAACTTATACAAATAAGAGGTAAGTATCCAGCTCATAGGCTCCTACACCAGGTAAGTCTTGTGGATTCCATTTCAGTTTGACGTTAAAGGGTATTCCACTGCAAAAGTAAAATTAAGATTTCTTACCAATTTTACAAAAGTCCTCTTGATCACGATTTTCAAAACAACAGAAATACCACCACATCTGAAACACTGCTTCCTTACTCTAATAACCTGATTGTATCCCTCATGCAGGAGTAAACAGTACAAAGTCATTAATCTGGATGAAACCGGTCAGGAGGCAGATTCTGTTAGCGATGACTTCCGTCCCGAGTCAACTCACATAGACTTAGTTGGTGATGTCACCAAAGCTCTGGAGGACATTGGCATTAAAGGAGTCAACCCATTGGTAGGTTTGCTTATTTATTGTCTGTGTGTCTGTCTGTCTGTCTGTCTGTCTGTCTGTCTGTCTGTCTGTCTGTCTGTCTGTCTGTCTGTCTTTCTTTTTACATGTCTGTTGTTGTGTGGCTGTGTGTTCATGTGTTTGTCTGTCAGAACATCAAAGGAGTCAGACCATTAGTATATAATTGTCTGCCTGTATGTCTGTCTGTTTGCCTTCATATGTTTTATTTGTCCATGTGTCTGTCTCTGTCTGTCTGTTTGTCTGTCCCTGCATACTTGTCTGTTTGAAGACTGTCTTTCTCTATGTCTGTCTAAACATTCATGGGGCTCATACACTGTGCACATGCCATCTGAATAAATTGAATCAGACTGGAGAAGCAGAAACACCTTTACAAAGGAAGTACTGATTTCATTGATTTCACTGATTTCGTTGATTTCATTTCAGTGTATATACTTTGACAGTTTAAATAAAGTTACCCTGCAATTGTACATTAGTCTGAATTAATCTCTAGTTTGCAGCATGTTCAATATAGGAGTTTATTTTGAGTGCATCAAGGAGATATCTATCCTCTGTGTAACATTGTCATTGGTTATGATTTGAGTACTTCAAGGTTAATACCAGTAGTCATTATAAAGCTGAAACCCCAAAAATATGATTGGGAAGTTTGGATATAATCTCTGGGGCTGGCTGTGTGTGTGTTACAAAATATGGTCACAGTATTCTTCAATGATGTACTAGAAGTGACAAAGTGCACAAAGAGGAAAGATTGATTCAACTTTTTTTTATTTAGAATGGGTGCTTCAGTCCAGCTAATTGAAGGTTCTAGATGGCTGCAAGTAACAGGAAGGAAAAGGTGTTTTTTTGTCAGGTTGTTGCTGACCTTATGAACTATGATGAATCTGAATAGAATGCTAAAGAAAATGAGGAAGGCAGTTGATTAGGAAAGGGTAATTTTTACCTAGTATTAAAAAAAACTGCCACCCAATGTGGAGAATGAACATAATATCAAGTACTCTTTTCTGGAATGATTGTGGGTTCCATGCTAAATAATGAATACTGCTGCTGACCTAATTACTTGTACCAAGATTGGATTGCTAAATAGAGCAAGAAGTTGACAGGAAAGGGTCTGTCTTCACCCGATAAAAATGTAACAAATACCACCCAAGTGAGTGAATGAATATAAAGACAGATTCAAATGTGTAAGATGTACAAGTAGGTAAAATGAAAGTCACCAGGTGAAAATCTTGCCTCTGAGCCTAAAATAGTTTGAAAAAGAACATGAATATTCATTATTTCTAAAGTAGTTGTTGTACCTATCTGTAAAAGGTGAATGTATTCTTTATCCTGAAACGGGTGTTTAAAGAAAGAGATGCTATACTTGTCAGTTTCTAGGACAGTACAATGATCATTACTTAGCAAAGAAAGCCTATACCCCTCCCTCCAGTCACTGGAACTTTTAATCGAAAACGTCTCCCATAGGGGTAGACTTTTAGTCACATTAAAGGAAAGTCTGCAGTAATCCCGGCTTTGCTTTAAGATGATTGCTGAATCTTTAAAATGGCCTCTTATTTCCAGGTATATTTCATGTTTCAAAACATTAAGTTTGCAAACAATTCACTGTCAATAGTATTATCACCTGATTACAGAGAAACATACATGAATGAGGTTACCTGGGTAGACTCATTCAAGTTGCAATGACTGGATGTTCCCTTCAAGTCTCATATCTCATAGGGGTCTTCATTTTTTTAGGGGGGGGGGGGATAGTTTGAGGCCTTACTTGAAGTGGAATAGCTTGTAAGACTTTTCTTGAAATGCAACATGTGATTATGGCTCTCCAAGCTTTTTGGGGGTGGTGGGTGGGGGGAACAAAAGATGGTGAGCAAAAGGTGAAATTCATGGAAGAAGGGGCTCAGGTGCCAGATTGTATCCTGCAGTAGATAGTCTAGAGAGAGCTGGGGACTGTTGACATGTTTCCCTTCTGTACCAAGGCCAAAAACAGTGGCCTGTCCCCCTCCTTTAAGATACAGGGGGAGGAAGACACAGGGGGACTGATTCCTTCCACAGTATTAGGCAGTCGCTTCAACTGTTTAAGTGGATACTACTTTTTTATACATTTGTGATAAATTCTGGAGTTGTTCAGTACTTTATTGGAAAAATCAAATGTCTGAGTGGGAGAAAGATAAAATCTCATTTAGATAATAATTGGCAGCAGCTGTCAAAGTAAACTTTCTAAACAGTCAAATTTCAAATCATTTTATATCCTCTTGTTTCAGCAAACTGAAAGTCCACCAGTGCCAACTCCAAGGAAGAAGCGCCAGACATCGAATCCATTACCAGGTGGCAATGTGACACCCATTCTTCCACCTCCTCCTGTAGCACCCCCAAGAAGGAAGAGAAGTCCCCGTGTACCTCCTCCTAGTAGCAGCAAAAGTAATGAAAATAACTCTGGTTCTACAGAAAATCTTATAGACATGGATGGAGGAACATCGGTTAGTGGTCTGATGGCAGATGCAAATAAGGAAAGTCGGAATTCAGGAGATCTATTTTCTCTTTCATCAGATAAAATGCAATCAAACTTTGTGAGTCGGCCTGAAATGTCTCCAACTGCAAGCCTTTTAAAGGACTATGGCTTGAATTTCAACACTTCTTCATCAACATCTAACATCGGTCAATCCCAGGCCACAAATTTCCAGGGACCTGGATTTGGGCAGTTCACCATCGCATCCAACCAGCAAGCGTTAGGACAGTCACCTAAACATGGGACCCGCACACGATTCTCAAATCCAAATTACGAACAGACATTCTCCCCATTTATGCCTCAAGTGACCACAACTAGTATCATCAGGGGTTCAAGTGTCAGTGAGGCAAACCGACCTGCAAGACCCCCTCCGGGGGCAAGAGGCAATAGATTCAAGACAGTATCACAACCTGCGAAGATAGGGGAAGTAAATGGTGACCCATTTGCTGACCTTGTCTCCTTACACAAGGGCCTAGGAAAGGAAAACAGTGCGTAAAGAAGACGCTAGCTTGGATAGAGCTGGAAATACCGAATCTTTTTACAAACTTATCACAACTCATTCCTTTCATATCCTTTTACGAGCTATTGGTTCCCTTTAATCTGTGTCATCATCATTCCCAAGGCCAAATTTGCAACAATGTTGTTGGAAATGAAAACCCGCTTTGCATTTTATTTTTAATTCTCACCCTTTACCCCCTTTTCTACCTCTTTCTCTACCCCTTCTTTACCCCCTCCTCCCAGGAACTTATTGTATATGAGTATTGAATTGGTTCTATAAATTTATAGACTTTTAATATCAGCGTGGTTTGTTAACACCTTGCATCTGAGGTTAAACCTCAGATTTGTTCAAATGATCTTTCTTGGAGGTTTTTCTGATAATTTATATGTAAGGGAATGCGGGGTGTAAAGGGGGAGAGGGGGGCATAGTACTGAAAATTGTACAACTTTTCTGTTTTTTTTAGTTTAAAGGCAAGTATTTGCCTTGTATGTCTTACTTTTACCTTCACCCCTCCCCATTAGGTAGGATGACTTCTTATGAAGAAACATTTTATTTCAGGAATCAAACCCCCTTTGTCAGCACATTCAAGTTAGCAAAGTCTTTGTAAGAAAATAGACAATCCCCTACCCACCCAAACCCTTCGCAAAGAAGATGTCATTGTAAGCAGCCTTCCTTTGCTCCTGGGCAAAGAAAGCTTACATTTTTATGAGGAAATAATTGGGTCTTTTTTCATCTCATTTTCAAGTTGAAGATTAACGTAATGTAGATCTTTTGCCTCATCCAAATGTCATGTTATCAAGATAAATTGGTGTGAACAAGAGCTGACACTCCTAAACAGTTTTTTATGGTTAATATGAACGTTACACAAAAGTTACCTTTAGAGGAGATTGTGGTTTTTCAGAAACAATCAAAGTGGGCAAAATTTTGCTGAGGCTGGAAAGAGTGGCCTGTCTGTTCTACTCAGATTTTTCTTCAGGAGTGTCAAGATTTATTTTAGGCATTTGAATAAAAAAGTTAGTTTAAAGTGCTTTTTGTCATGCATCTCAAAACAGGAATGAATAAAAAAAAAACTGGAAAATTATGAATTGTTTAAATCATTCTGATAAAAAAAAAGTTGTTGTAAGAGTTTGGTGAGAAATGAGGAAAGAATAAATGAAGGTGAACAGTGTTTGTGATAGAGGAACTTTTGAGAGACAACAATGGGTGGGGGGTGTGGAAATTGAAGGAAACGCACTGATAACCCAAGAATAAAGGTTGTTTCCCTATAGAATATTTGGCATACTGTGGAGATACTCAAGGTCTAGTCCTCTTTTCATTCTGGGGTAACTTAACAAATTTTTGCCAGTTGCAGTAATAATATTGACAATAACCTTGCAATAAATTGAGTAGAGGTCATCATTCTGTCATTCATGGGAATAAGAAATATTTAAACAAGTCTGTAATTTTCTGGACGACAGCTTCAATTAAGGTGCTTCCATTTAGTAGTATTTTATTTTATGTTTTATTTTTTTATTTCTATTATTTCTCTTTTTTGGTTGCTATTTTTTGGTTACTTGTAGGTTTATTTTTAACTCTTGCTTTGACAGTTTCAAGAATGTCTTGATGTTCAAGTATCACTTCATAAATAACATTGCTGCTCAAAGCAACTTCGCAGGTTGTCCATTGCATGTTATCTTCACAAACTGAGCCTCTAGTATGAGTGGGACTCTGGCATGAGTGGATTCTGGGGCAAACTGCAAGTATTCCACCCCCAAATTTTCATATTTATGATTTTATGGTATACACATTACTGATAGATTCATCCAGGTACCCTACTTTTCATGACCTTTGACCCCATAAGCTGGAGCAGCTGGGTGTGATCCTGTCACAAATAAAATGTGTATATCTCTGTATAACATTTTCTTTTTTGATTTCATGAAAATGTAGTACAGAATCATTAAATTTTCTTTTTTAAATTTTTAAATATTATTCAAGGAAGAATATCTTGTATTTACCAGAAAGGGAGGATTCAATCCTACCTTTCATAAGATATATAGTGTATAATGTATACATATATAATTAGAGTGAAAAGGGTGCTGGCACCCCTATGTAGGGTAATGTGACAAAGTGTCGCCTGTACTGTACAATACACAGATTTGTTTTACTGTCACTAGGTGAATCATGCTTCACCATTCAATTGTTTAATAATATGAGTAGATTTTTAAACTTGTTGGATTCTCTCAGGAGTTGGATCCACACATCTTGTCTTCATCAGCGGATCACACCAGCAGGAGTTGACTGACATTCATTGTTCGACAGCCTTTGAATGGGAATAGGGGGAGGGGTAAAGGTGGGGATTGGTCTCCACCTTTTCACAAGCAATGTGGGAGAAAGCCTTCATTACTTGTTAAGTGAAAAGAATGAGGGTTGCAGAATGGGATATGTTTCTGGCGATATCTACATACACGAATTACCATTTTATCTCATTGTAATTTGTTGGGACTTTGCAGTAAACTAACCTTTATCCTCCAGAGTAGTAAGGGTCTTCCCTGCTGCTACTCCATTCTTCAGCATCTGTTTTATCACAACTTCTCCAGGGTTCCTGCAGCTTGAAAAGTCATGGAATCTAGTGAAAGTGACAGAAGTCATAGGAAAGTCATGGAATTTTCGAAAGGGTGTGTAACCCCTTAAAATGCATGTACAAAAGAAATCTGTGGTAAAATTTTATACCCAGGAACAAGTACAATGTCATAGATTGTTTGTGATTTGGTGATGAAAAGGTGATGGAAAAGTCATGGAATTTTATTGTCACTAAAAGTGAAGGAACCCTTCCTCTCAGATATGACCCATTCTTCTCAAACCCTCATTGCACAC
>JAAAJZ020164616.1:0-13690 GCA_010015985.2 Actinopyga echinites
TATTTGATGTTATATTTTAGCCATTTCAGTTCCCCTGGCGAGTACATTCAAGTTCAAACCATTTTACATATGAACATGTGGTAGATCCCCACAATTCACACTTCTGAGACAAATTCAGCAACATTCCACAACAAATTTTCTGCAATGACTCAAGAAGTGAACCTAATGTTACAATCTGCCATTACTAACGGATGTAGACCTAACGTACAAATTATACGGCAATTAAGAAACATAGTTCTTATGTGAAAGAGGTAGTACCCGTTCAATTTGTAACCAAAGTGTTTTTTTTTTTTTTTAATGACCAGTCTATTAAATCCATCGATACAAAGATATCAATCGAAAGCAATAAATGAAGATTTATAAAGCAAAACGATCAGTAAAATAACTACGGAGGGCTATAGGCCTACAAATCGTAATTTCATATAAAGCAGGTACGCATAAAATACACCTACCGGCCTGTGAACGATTCAGTTCGGCCTGAAATACGAGTATGCAACAATTAGTTTTCTCTCAGTATTTAAAGTTTATTTTGTTTTCTCTGAACTAACTGTATACTGAATATCTTGTTTCAAACTTCACGTGTTTAGTGTTTACATACCATATCGTTCGCGTGTTGGCTGTTTTGAAGTTTATATACTAGGAGACCTGATTAAAAAGGATTGAGAGGGAAGCAGGGGCAATTTACTGCCCACTCGTTCGAAAAATATTTTGTAGAAATGAAATTAAAGCATTGACAGGCAACGGCGTAGTTGGGGTCACTGGCTTGCAGAGAGGCAAAGAGAAAGTTTTTTCTCTCCAGGTGAACACCATTTTGACGCCGTTCGCATAGACACAACACCCAGAGAGGTATTACTGGTGCCAGGTGCGAAGCCATGCTAGAAGGGCGTGGATTGTCTGCAATGGGGGACCAGCCTGCACCAACGCTTTGCACTGAAGGCTAGGGCCCCTGCCAGCATGGGCGGCGATCCTGGGGGGATGGGGGGTTATATCCCCCTCATGAAAATGGATGGGGGATACTGTACACTATATATCCCCCCCCCCATAAAATCAACCCGACAGATTCGGAAATCACCTAAAAAGTTAAGCTATTTATTAAGAAAACTTCTTAATTGACTTTTTAAGAAATACTTGTGGCAGTTGTCACATTATCACGTTGTAAAGCCTGAAAAGGGCCATTTCCGGTGATCTTGGGGGTATTTTTTGCCAAAATTTTCTTAATACGCTCCTCGCCAACCATTGGTGGCGCTCCACTGAGATAGTGCCACTGACTATATCCCCCCCACTCTCAAAGACAGATCGCCGCCCATGGCTGTGAGAGATGGAAGGGCACTATGCAAATCTTTGTGTTGTGTCAATGAAAAATTTCCATTATGCTGCAATCCCCCTTACACACACCCTACCCACTTTTTTCCCCTTCCTCCAGTATTCTCATGGAATAAAATACAGCAAAACACAGAACAGGACTGCCCTGCACCTGACCAGCCAGTTTCTGGTCACACGGAAGTATGGGAGCTTTACTACAGTAGAGTGTATGAAGGTGTAGGCTAGTACTAGGAAACAATGAGTCTCTACCATCCTGATGTTCAGGGTGCATTTGTTAACAGTGCTATGATCATAGCAATGTGAGGGTTTTGTGACCGCAGTCAATTTATGGTTTTCCTATCTCAAGTGAACTGAGTTGGAAAGATTCCAAATTTGTTTTGAATTTTATCAGAGGACATCCAAGTTTTAAGCCATAACCCCTAACAGATCTATTCCACAATCATGGTCCCCTAGCATCCTACATGTAAAACATTTGAACACAAGGCATAAGCCTTTTACAATACCAACTAATTCCAGCCTTGTAATTACTTTTAATGGTACATTATCATCGAATGAAACAGACATTCCCCTCAACTTTATTATCTTGGAGCAACTGCTACAAATCACCTTTTACATCTTTTAATATCTTTCATGATGTTTCAGGACAAAATAAGTTCATAATATAGGTAAAGGACTTTTGCTGCATGAATTTAATAATTCAGTGACAAAAATATAGTCACAATAAATTAGGATACTGTACCTGAGTATACTAATAATTCAAAATGGAGCTAGTGACTACTTTGCCCTTAAAAGAATAAAAAAACTTGTTCAATTTAGTAAATCTACAGCCACTAGCAAATGAGAATATAAATATGTAATTTCAAAAGAAAACGTTTATTAAGCAATTTGCAGGGCAGTGTTTGCATCATATGAACTCAAAAAGCAGGCCGCATATTCAATGTGATTCACTGTAAACACTCATGAATAGCAAGAAGCCTTTTTTTTCTTGATGGTATAAAAAAAAAATATGCTAAATTTTATTCTCAAAGTAATGAAGCAGGATTGCTTGCAATTGTTATTGTGTTTATTTTTTTTTTTTTTTTTTTTTTTTTTTTTTTTTGGGGGGGGGGGGAGAGGAAGGGAATGGGGTTGATTGGGAGCAGAAGGGAGAGGCAAATGGAGCACCCAGTAACAGTTCACAAAACAATCCATGCATACTGTCCACAGGAAAAACAGGGGAAGACTTATTTACCTTTCAATACATCTTAAAAAGAAGATTAATTAAACGTCACCTATTGTCACATGTTAAATTTTATTACAGCTGGACTGCACTAGGCGATCTTAATGTACTACATGTATACATTGTTTTCCCTTCACTGCATTGTTACATGTGTGTAAGTGACTTGTATCGAACCCAGAGAATTTTATGAAGTCCAACTTCCAAACTGGATTTTTTGGCAGCAGTTAATTTCATGTGTTGCATAAACAGTGCTCAAACAACTCAAAGTATCATGCACCTTTAAAACCAACAAAATTACAATGATGGGAATGACAAAGCATGAAATTTTTGGAATTTTAGAAAATAGAAAGACTGGAAAAAGCATACAGTAATATAAGTAGTAAAGCTTCTGATTAAAGTTTTACTGCCTAGCTCTGAATTTTACACGTTGCATTCTGAAAGTGCTGAAACAATTCCAGTAATAATCACTGGAAATGTTGTCTGCCAAAACAGCAATAAGTCATCTTTGAAACAGACAAGATGTGTAAGTAGTGACAAAGACAAAGCATGAATTTGTCAGTACTGCTTGCTGCTTCATAATGGTTCCTGAATGACACCTACCCCAGAGAATTTTGCTCCCTCCTCCCCCCAAAATTTCCCTGGACAACTTCTCCCCACACCCATTTCCCCAAGGAGATCCATTAATTGACAGTTGTCAAGGGTGGAAACTGGTCAAGTTGGGAATTGTCCATGCGGGGCTGTCTGAGGGGAAACTGTACAGGTGGAAACTGTCCTGGGGGAGCTGTCCCATCCCCCTTCATAACATAGAAATAATTCCTGCTTTTGAAATCTACATCTAATAACCAGCTCATTCTATAGCCTAAAAAGTTGAGGAAGACACTCTTCAATTCTAGAATCCTCACAAATAATGCTACAATTGATGTCTTAAGACTGAGGTTTTCCAGTAAACAAACATTCTTCAAATCAAAAGTCTGTTTCAGATTTCATGTTTCACTTACACTATCCTTCTGTTTCTGACGGAGTTCCTCTAGTTGTGTCTCAAGTCTTGCCTGTAGATCTGACATTTCATTCTGATGTTGAGACTCCTGGTGCTCCAGTCTAAATTCCATCTCATTTATTTGTGACTGGTGGTCAACGATCAGTTTCCTGATCTTTTCCTCATAAGTCTGGCAAGCAGTCTGTAATTCCTCTTTCTTCTCCTGAAAATATGGAAAAATGTAATATGAAGATTAAAAATTTCTGGTTAAGGGGGGGGGATAGGACCATGTTTTTCTCAACTATCCCACCATTATGTAGTGGACAGTCACAACAGTAAGCACAGGTGATAGAAAAATAATACAGATATTCTGATAACTGGCTGGTAATCAGTCAACAATCCACCTGTCAATCAAGATTTCTACTGGCTGGGCAAAGCTGTTCCGAACCAATTATCACAGGATTGACATTGCTGAAGAAAGGACCAGAGAGGGCACACATTGTGACCATTCTGCCATTTCTGGCACTGGAATAGGGAGTAGTACCATAGCAAAGTGGGGAATGAGATACTGACAATGAAGAGTGTCGCAAACCCACCAGTGCTGCGAACCTTTTAATGCCGGGGGTCCAGGGGCTCTAATTTGCCTACAGAACAGATAAATAATGATAATGGCTTGGAACATTTGTTGTTACTAACTTTGTAAGAGAAATTGTGCTTGAAGCAGCATGGAGGAGAGGAAGGAGAGGATAGTATTTTAAGGGATATATGCAACTCATTTCCAGAGTTCTAGTGCTGGTTGGCACATTGTAATTAACAGTTTGTGATGGTCAGGAAAACCTGTAGTCCAGTTCAACTGACCAGTGCTGACCGGCGCAGCGACAACCCTGATTTCAAACATCATTTTTCTTTGACATGTGACCTTCAACTGACGACATGCTGTACCTGTAATATATACACACAAATGTTAGTCATCACCTCCAGTAATTCATATTTTGGTTCTAAAAGCCTAAAGGTACTGTATAATTTCAATTTTCAAAACAGTACAAGTGTCTTCTCTAAAAGGCTGACATTAACTTAGGATGTACAGTAAATAAAAATGTCAAATATTTAATAACACCAAACAGGCTGTTCTGTATTTTGTCAGTTGAGCCTGTTCCACCACTCACATAATGAAACAAGAGCACAGAAATTAAAATGTCACCCTTTACCAATTATAAAGCAGTAAAATGGAACAGATTTTATCAGAAAGTACAAAATGATGGGCAGACACAACCACTATCTTTGACATTAACTCATTTCAATTCTCTTCTAATAGTCTTCTTCTTTTTCTAGCATTTTTCTTTTCTTTTTTGTTATTTAAACCAAAACACCTGTTGTATGTCTGTCTAAAAAGGAGATTTTTATTGTTATTATTCTTTTTTTTCATTTAACAACACCACCATCTGAAAAGTGTTATAGTAATAAAAACCTTAATTGAGTTCTGGATTAACCTGAGAGTTTCTGTTTGTTTAAAGCTATGAAATAGAAGCTCACACGGGAAAGGTACATGTTTGTATTCAATGAAGTGTATGGATAACAGCAAAATTGAGCCTGCCACCCTTCTTTGAGTACTGAAACACAAATGTCTCTGACCCTGCTGTAATTTGATACTCTGGGATGTATGTATTAACTGACAGAATGCTGAGAATGTTAAATGTATGTACTGTAAAATGTGGGATGGTGCCCTATTTATCATGCCTCGGGTTTTCTTTTTTGCTTGAAGTAAGTCCTGCCAGCAAGCCTGCAATTATTGATTCAACAGATAAAGGTAGAGTCATAATAAAGAAGATAGGGCAATACCAAAGATTAAAACAGATAATTTTTCTGCTGCACCTTTAACATCAATTAAATAACCAAAAAAAAAACAGAAAAAAAAGCTTCTAGCAACATGTGGAAGGGCAGAATGGGTCCCATGCTACAATTTCCATGAGGTTCCCCCTCTGATGCAATATTTTTGCTCACAGAATTGGAAAAGACAGTCAAACACATAATAGAAGTATGCAGCGAGGTAACAAAGCATTTCTTCTTATACCCAAAAAGAAAAATCGACACATTCACTCCTGATGGCAGTAAAGGCGTTTCACTAATGATACTAGTCTATTAAAAAAAGCTTTCCCCACAGAAGATAAACTCTGCACAAATATTTTAAAAATTGGTAGAGGTGGCGGACACAGAGAGAATTTTACAAAAACTACAGAAACAAATTAACACCATCTAATGGGTAAGGGGATAGGATGGTAAAGGAACAAAGTAAGAGAACTTGTTAACACTCAAAAAGGAATATTTTTTTTCCTCTGTGGCCCTTACCATCAGTTCCATCTATAAAGTTTGAGAAAGAAATAGGAAAAATGTGTATCTGGTTTATATAGCAGTTTTTTTTTTGTTTTGTTTTTTCTTAATAAAATGCCCACAATCACATGGTTTATGATCAAGAGTGTTCACATAATGACACATCCAATAGATGAAACAATTTATGTGAAAGTGTACTGCTGACATGAAACACTTAAAGCAAGGTACTGCGAGAGAGGAAGAAATAATGATCAAATCTGTCAGGCAGCATGAACTTGAAAATGAACTAATCCTTTTCAAGAGTCAAATTTTGATTGATAGGTGTCTTTTTTGCAATTGCTTGGCTGCATTTGACTTCTACTTTGCAATGATGATCTTCTCCTTCCAAACCCAATAAATAAATCCTGTAACAACAGCTTTCATCCAGACAATCCTTTGAAGGAAGTTTAGTACCTCTAATCACAATTATCAGTTTTCATGACTGTCCATTAGTGTTTAAATCATCTTGTTCTCTTGAGTACCAGTCATTTTTAGTGGATCATCTGATTAAAGCATTGTCCACAAGCCTACAACATTTCTCACAATATTTCCAAATTAAAAAAAAGAAGCACCGTTAAAAAAAGAATGTAGAGGAAATACATCACCAAATTTAAAACCAGCCTTAATGTGACCAAGAACTACAACAATTGACAAAATGTTACTAATTTTTTTTCTTGGACAGCTGGCAATACTATGGCAATGGGAAAATTCATTGAACTGTATACTGACTTGCTAGATGCGAGTAGACAAAGAGGACCGTTGTTGCCCCTTCCTATTAAACCCTTTAAAGTCGTAATGAGTTTCAAGAGCAAGACCACTGGGACATTAATCTCAGCAATACCCCACACTAAGTTTGGAAGGAAGAGTGAGAGTTGGATCTCCTTCTCTCACAACTCCCTCCTTGAAGAAACAAAACACGGCTGATAAGTTGGTGTTGCAGCTTCTCAATTACAGAAAAGGTAACTACTAAATGCTTTCTTCACCATCAGAGTCAAGCAGGCTGCAGAAATAAGGGTTTTACATCTCTTAGCAGGTTGCACCAAAGTGGACACTGGACCACAGTTCAGCCCTCTGTTGTTTAACGACCTGACTGTAGTTGTATTTTGAGACTTTCTTTTCAAATTTCTGATTTAATACTGGAGTAAAAAATTTATTAAAACTAAGAAAAGTTTTGTTAATCTCAAAATGCATTTCAAGTATTTCAAAAATGATTCTGTAAATCCATTCCAAGGACAATGAATGACATATGGGTGTGGTGCAGCAAAACAGGTGACAGCTATGTAATAATGCCATAGGCTGGCTACATACCGACAATTGCTGCTCATATCGTTCACAGATGTTATCCATTTCCTTTGACTGTTCATCTAATTCTTTCCGTAGCTCATGTGTGACCTGCCTGTGTTCCTTCTCAATCTTGGATTCTACTGTCTGGCCTTTGCCTGAAAAATTCAAGCAGAGAGGAAAGGATACAGATGTAGACAAGCAACAGCTTGATTAGCAACAAAAGTCTGAAGTTGTTGTGTTATTTCAATGAGGAATGATTCCCTACATCACTCAAGTCAAGAAGTTTTATAAGGTAATGATAAATGGCTCCTTGTCAATTTTAAATAAAGCACCACTCTTGTTCGGCAAAGGTCAAAATTGTAACAGTGACCACAATTTTGACCTTTGCTGGACAAGAGTGGTGCTCAACATTGACACGGAGCCATTTATCAATCATAATGATGTATTATAGATTATGTGAAGGAAGAAATTATTTTGGAAATTGATACATTGAAATACAGATAATTTAACAATTGTTCAGTTTAGTTCAGTTTAAGTCAGTCTATTCCTTCCTTCTCAATACAAGTAAGTGGTATAACAATGTACAAATTACAGCATAATTTTTACAAAGTTGTAGGACTGAATTTTATTTACATACATATTTCTAAAATCTGAATTCCTCCTCTCTGTTCCAGTCAACTATCTTGCAATATTTCAATTTTCTGCAAAACAATGACTTACAAAATTCTGCTCAAAAATCACAAGACTAGTGTGATTTATTCACGATTAACAATTTAGAAACCACAAAATACACCAAAATTAAAATTTAAAACTCTGGAAAAGAAAATGTAAGAGATAAACATCAACATACTGGTAGATGGTAGTCACTGTAAACTTTAGAACTTGAAAAAGCACCTTTCTGACATTGACTTAAAATGCTATTTTACACTTAAGCTGTTTCACTGTCAAACTTGAGTTCCCATAACTTTTGACACTGTTTTGACACCGTAGAGTATCAGTAGTGGTCACTGCTTGCATTCCAATAAACCTTATTTGTCTACCTTGAAAACAAGAGACAGTAAGAGGGGGTTTAAAAAAACATGAGATTATACAGTAGGAGGGGGTTCCATCATGAGCACAGGGGCACAAGCCTGAATTGGTTTCCCTTCTCTTTCACACCAACTGTCTTGGGAGGATGGTTGACCACTGATACCAATGACATACATGTATGGCACAACTGGTATAAAATATGGACAATTAATAGATGCAAGCTAGAACTACTGTCAGTGAGATGAGATTGTTTAAGACCATGCATAATCACAGAACAGGAAGTTGTCACAGCATGGTGGCAGCTGCTTTATCTAATCAACCGTGTGGCTCATCCTTGTGCAATGTGAAAGACACAGAAGCTTTAGCCATTAGTATCTAACACACAATCCAACCTCATGGAAGTCAAAAAATTTGGGGTATCAGAAGGGACTATTCAGTGCAGTCAATACAGCATGGGGGGGGGGGAGAAGATCGAAACTGAAAACACTTACGTATAGCATCCTCTACTGCTTTGTGTGATTCTTGTTCCTTCTCAACAATCTTTGTGTTCACCTCTCTGAGGACTTGCTTCACTTTGGTTTCATGATCTGCCTCTTGGGCTGCTATCCTTTGGTCGCATTCTTTCTTCATAGCATCCAGTTTTTGTTTACTTTCAAGTTCCAACAGTTCTAAGGCTGCTTTGTGCTCCTCCCTTTTACAGAAGAAAAAAAAAAAGTTCTGGGTTCTTACCAACACTACTTGGAACATCACAGTAGCACATAAAAAGTAGATACTGTTTACTAAAGACTTGCTCAATCTTCTTTAAGGCCCTCTACCATCCAACAATAAAGAAAACTATTAGGCACCTTGCAGATAGACATAGCATTCCATTTAATCCTCCTTATGTTCCACACTGTAGACTGAATAGCACAATAGAGAACTCATTTTCAAGAAGGGGAAGAAAAGTATTTGAAATTGTAAGTACTTACACAGGTATGTAAAGAACAAGGTTTGGGGGTAATAGTATTGTACTTTATGACTCATATTTTTCTCACAAAAATTCCTGCTGAAGGTTTTTGAACTTTCTTATTCTCAACTGAATGTTTTATTGGAAAAATTATAAACGTAATCTAAAGTAATCAAGTCCAACAGAAATTTTACAACAAAACCTTGACCTTACCTAAGTGTTTCAATTTTACTTCTGACATCATTCAACTCTTCCTCCAAACTCTTTATTTTCTGATGTGCTTCCTCTAATTCAGAATTTCCATCACTGCCTGGTGGAGCTGCTCCAAGCATACTCTCTTGCACCTGTACAACCTGCTCCTCGATCGGTTTTCTATCAGCCTCTGCAAGCCGCATTTCCAAGGCTGTCCTCTCCATCTCAAACTCTGCTCTCAGTTGATCCATCTGGCCCTTCAGCTCATCTGTCTCCTCTTGGTGACCAGCTGTCATCTTTGTCATCTCATCTGCTTTGACCTTTGCTTCCTCCTGAAGCTTTTCTAGCTCTGTCTGTTTTGTTGCTAGCTCCTGACTGAATTTTTGCTTGATTTGTGCTAATTTTACCTCAGCTTTTTTCTTAAGTTCAGCTAGCTTCTGCTTCTCCCCCTCACTTTGCGTCTGTTGGAGAGACGTTATTGTCTCTTCCAGATCCTTGATCTTGCTTTCCTTTTCTGCAGTCTCCGATTGAAACTGGTTCATTTTTTCACTGACTTCACTTGCAGTTTGTTTGACCTCTGACAATTTTCCTTCCAAATCCTGTATCCTATCTTCATAGCTTTTCCTGACTTCTTCGAGTTCAACATTATGCTGCTCTTGGATTTCTTCCAAAGATTTTAATTTGTCTGCATGCATTTCTTCAATGCTACCCTCTAATTCTGATATCTTCTTCTGCATGTCCATCTCAAATGATGTGTACCTTTCATCTTTCTCTTTGCACACCGTCTCCAATTTTTGTTTTTCCTCTGTGAAAGAATTATCAAGTTCTGTGACCTTTGACCTAGCTGTTTCCTCAGCAAGCTGCACTTGCTTTTCCAACAATGCTATCTGTTCTTCTGCAGCTTTTAGTTTGACCTGCATATCTAAATCTGCATCTACCATCTCATCAACCTTCTGCCTGTACTCTTCAAGTTGAGATATCTCTCCTTTCAATTTCTCATTTTCAGATTTTACTGCAGACACTGCATCCTCTGTCTGCCTCTGATATGACTCTACCATCTCAAAATGTTTTTGCTCTGACTGCTCTAATTGCACTTTGAGTTCTTTTTCTTTAGCCTTCATCTCCTCTGAATGTTTCTTCTCAAGACTCTCAATAATCTCAGCCTGCTTCTGTTCAAGACTTTGTAATGTTTCTTCATGGGATGCCTTCACATCTTTCTGTGTTTGCTCCAAATCCTTCAGACTTTGAAGCAGTTCCTCCTCTTTCTTTTTCCTCTCCTCTATCTCCTCATTCAAACTTCTCAACTTCTCTTCTTCCTGTGATAACTTCTCTCTTACTTCCTTCATCTCAGCTTCCAACCCATCTTTCACTTCCAGCAGTTTTTGATATTCTGACTGCCTCTCCTCTTTCTCCCTCTCCGTCTCTAATCTAAGATTCTCCAACTCTTTTGTCTTTTCTTCTTCTAAGCTTGACTGAAGATCAGATGTTGCTTGTCTTGCAGTTTCTAACTCTTTCTTCAAGGTTGCTATTTTGCCTTTGGCTTGCTCACTTAGCTTTGCCATCTGCTTTTTATGAGTCTCCTGTTGGTTCTTCAAATTTTCTTCCTGCTCCAACTTGAGTCGGTCCAACTGCTCCTGATGGGACACCTGAAGTTTAGCAGTAACATCCTCCAAACCGATCTCTTTCTCCTGGAGTAATTCTGTCAGTCTAGCTTGGAACTCAGATTCCTTATCATTCATCCTTTTCTCCAGATCTGTCTTCAATTCATCTCTTTCCCTCTGATGGGATGCTTCCTCATCCCTCAATTGTTGCTGCAACCTCTCAACTTCATCATTTCTCTGCTGTTTCACCTCTGCTAATTGAGATTCTAGTTTGCTGATATCATCTTTCAACTTTGCCTCCATTTCATCTTTACTCCCATCCAACTTTATCCTCAATTCTTCCTTCTGTCCATTCATCTTTTCTCTCATTTCCTCCAGTTCCCTCTTATGTTCCTCTTTCATCTCATCAATTTGCTCTTGGTATTGTCGTGTCATCTCCTCCATTCTCTCTTTGGCAGAGGTCAACTTTGCCTTGGCTTGACCTTTTAACTCTGTGAACCTTTTGTTCTGTTCTTCCTTTAGCTTTTTCTCCCTCTGAGTGTAATCCTCTGCCAGTTTCTGTGATTCTTCATCTTTCTGTTTTATGGTCTCCAGCAGAACCTCTATCTTTGATCTCATGCCTTCCACATCTGCTGAAAACTCCTCCACTTTAGCCTGAAGCACATCTGCCAAATTTGCTTTTTCTTGGAGTTTCTCAAACTGTTCTCTCAGAGCCTCCATTTCCTCATGAGTTTGTAGGACTTCTTTATTCTTGGAACTGATCTCACTCTCTAGACGCTGATTCTTTTCTACCAATGCATCTTCTCTCTCTTTACAAGTCCTGATCGCTTCCTCTAGTTGTTCCTTATTATCAGTATTTCCTTTCAACAAGGACTCAAACTTTTCCTCCCATTCCACCTCTTTCCGCTTCAATTCTTCATGACCTGCAGTCACCTTGTCTTCAAATTCCTTCTTCTCAGTTTCCCACTTCTCTAACTCAGCCTTCTTCTCTTCCTCCATCGCAGCAATTTTTCTGTCTCTCTCTTCCAGAGCATTCCTAGCTTCCTCCAACTTCTTCCCAAGCTCATCTGTCACCTCTGACAATGAGCTCTGTTTCTGTAATTCTATGCTCTCCAATTTCTCCTGCAATTCTTTCTCGTGTTGTTCTCTCTCTTTGGCCAGTTGCTCTGAATGACTCTGCCTCACAGCTTCTAAGGTTTGCTCTAGAGCAGCTGAATTCTGCCTCATGACCTCGATCTCCCCATCTCTATTTTTCAACTCCTCCTGGAGCTGAGTCAATTTTTCTTCAGTTTCTTCCAGCGTCTGCTTCTTCTCCATCAGTTCCTTCTGAAGTAGCTGTAACTTCTCAGCAACCTCCTCCTGGTTACTTTGAAGGCTTGCTCTGAGGCTTCCTAATTCCTCTTTAAGACGGTCGGACTGCAAGGAATATTCCTTTAGCTCATCTCCTTGAGTTTTCAGCTGCTCAACAAACTTCTGGTTTTCCTCTTGGCTCTGTTTTAATGACGATGTTACTTGTTCAACCTTCTCTGCACTTCTCTGTCTCTCTGCCTGGATGAGTTCATTGGCTGTGTTCAGTTCACCCTCCAGTTTATTTTTCAAAGCATCCATTGCTTGCTCCATCTCCCTCTTCTGAAATCCTGCCTCTTGCAATTGTTTCTCTTTCTGACTCAATGAATTCAGAGCTTCTTCTAACTTCGCTCCCAGCTCTTTGGACACTTCATCCACTGAACTCTGCTTCTGAATCTCAGCTGCCTCTACTTTTCTTGACACCTCCATGTCAAAATTTTCCTGTTGAAGTCTCAATCTTTCTTCATATTCTGATATCTTATTGACTAACTCTTTCTTTCCAGCTTCCACTTCTTGCTGAGCAGACTGAAAAGACCTGTTTACTTCCTCTAGCTCTACTCTTAATTTTTCAATTTCTTCTACCTTTTGGTCGATCTCCTTCTCCTTCTCCGCCTTCAAACTTGCAATTTCTTCCTCCAGTCTCAAATTATCTTCTCTTCTTTCATTTGCAATCTTTTCCAATTGTGATTTCACCTCTGCCAATTCTACTTTCAGACTTTCCACCTCTTGAACTTTCTCTTGTAGTTGATTAGACTTTTCACCAGCATCAGACTTTAGGGCAGTCTCTAATTCTTCAATCTTTGAATCTCTGGAGTTTATTTCCTCTGTTAACTTTTGTATCTTATGTTTCATATCCGAGGCTTTGCTAGCCAACTTTTGAAGTTGTTCTCCCTTCTCTTGTAAAACCTTCTCATTGTTCTGGTTCAGTTCTTCCATCTTCTGCTGAAACTGAGTTTCGGTCTCTTTAGAAGATGTTTCTAGTGATTCTTCATGTTGTCTCTGCAGTTCTTCTATAAGAGTTTTATGCTCCTGTTTGGAAAGAAGATGGCAATATCAAAGACTGATTTAACACGCTCCCAACATTTTAAACATATTTTATCCCACCATCTTCATTCTATTTTTAAACCACTTCAAACTTACTCCAATTCATTCAGAGTTGCCATTGATTAGGGACATTTCCTGATTTACATCACAAACTTGTAAACATTCCAGGCTATTTATTAGGGCTGCCGTGATAATCACGATATTGCAATATCGTCGATATACTTTTGCTGCGACGATATTGACCTAATTTTTTTCATTATCGATATCGCAATGGAATCAAATAAGTGAGTAAACCACTGTGAACTCTCTTTTTCTCTAATTTCTGCTTCTCAAATTAATGGATTTTTCATGACACTTTGAGC
>JAAAJZ020165717.1:0-13676 GCA_010015985.2 Actinopyga echinites
AGTAGATAATTGGGGTCGTACCTATTATATTTACATTGGTACCAATGTACCCAGGGCCTTTAATATGTAGATGTAGCATTTAAAATGAAAAAATCCACATGTCAATCAGAGGCTTAAAGTGTTTAATACAATCAGTTCCTGGACGGCTTTTTGGAAAAACTCAAAATGGCCATCATAATGGGGTCTGAGGAAATAAGACATTGGTTTTGTAACACAATACATCAAGACGATCCCAGTTAACAAAATTGACCCAAGTCGCCAACTCATCTTCACAGGGCACTGGACTAAAGGAGGCTGTCCCTTGTTGAATGATGAATACAAGATCATGCTTGCGTACAAATACTGTTTGACGGTGTAACTCTACTGGTACTGGACCATAGAGAAAAATGGATCCTAGGAGCGAGTATGGGTACGAGTTCTGACCAGTGGCTTTACTTGTGAACGAGTGCATCCAAGACAAGTTCACTGGTACATGGATACGGTTAGCACTACAGGCTGATGGTTATATCCCAATCGTCAGTTATGCATGTAGCTTCTCTTACTATGCAAAAGGGGAATAAAAGTGGAATGAGCACAAAGGATCAGGCTTGTATAGGCAAGGGACGAGAGGGCTCCGTCTAGAATTTTCGTTGGCCGTGAAACATCGACCTTACAAATCTGGCTCCTAAGATGAATAAAGTCTCGCCCCTCTGAAAAAAATATTCCACCCGCTTCAATAGCAATTCTGGCTGAGGGCCTGGAGAGGATTGTTGGGGCATTTTGGAGGAGGTAGATTAAGTGTACCAAAACTTTGTTGTGGAAATTTGGCTTCAATGTGTAAGTATGCATGTACGGGAAAAAGTGTAAATATGTTCTCCAGAGGAGGAGTACAAATGAATGTGCCTTAGTGTGAGTCCATATATGCACTCACTGAAGGACTGATTAATTGTAACTTTTCAAAACTGCAGGATGAACAGTTTCCCAAAAATTAAGTCCAAGTCCAACAAGGTGTTAACTGGCCTGCATAGCTGGTTATAATCTTTGTTCCAACATCATTGAGATGGAGAGGTGTGAGTAAGCTAAAGGTCTGTTCTGTGGATGAGAGAGCAGGGTGTTTTCTGCTGGTCTGCCTGCTTTTCCCTTGAAGTGCAACACTGCAGAGGATTGCCTTACCTTGCAGAATCACCCACCCTTGCAGGATAATTTATCCCTTGCTAAGGCAAGGGAAGTATGAGTGTGTAGTTAACCAGTCTTTGGCTTAAGTACTGAGCTGAGATGGTTCCTAATGAAGAGTGTACTGATCAGAGCCCTTGAAGAGATGTGACACTACCTGTCATACGTAGCATAGCAGAAGCACTAGCCTTCATCCCTCGACTAGCTCATTGTAAAGTAACAGCCACCACTTCGTTTAATCTGGTTACACCCCTGCTGGTATAGTTTGAACTATTCTCGGTAGGTTTAATACTGACAGCCCCAGCTGCCATCTTCATATTATTTCAGAAGGTCTTGTATGACTACAAGTTGGCATTTTGTTGGCAATGAGCTTCATAAATGAGGTTTTGTATTCTGTTCTTCAAAGTTCTTTTCACTTGAACATCCTTGATATCTCTTAGTTCACACGTGACATATTTTCCAAAAATGACGTCCCCATTTGTGTCCCAGTCGCGTTGATCTCTAATAGAAGAAATCCTTTCCATAACAGTAAATGCTTTCTCCAGGATGGAACTGTCTGGCGTATCTCTCTTTTGCCTCTTTGCTCTCTGAAAATGATTTCGCTGGTGAGATGATTGACAAACCTCCTCATTAATGACAACGTTACTGACAGCTGTTTCTCCACTATGTTGGTCAAAAGTGTCGTTGTCAATTTCAACTGTGGTATCCTCAAACATTTCATTGTTTCCCTGAGCACTTCCATGCATGATGATAGCATAAGGGTTCTCTTCATTTTCCTGTATCCGTGGGGAAAAAAAATTATGCTCTTTGACTTCATTGATAAACACAGATGTTCTGCACAGTCAGTACATATATATACACTGATATGATGGAGGGTTTACAAGATGAAGTTTGAACACAACTTGTGAGACAGAAAAAGGTTACAAGAGTGTACAGTATAGATAGGGTACAAAAGAGTGAGCAACTGCAACAACTTAACTGTTGGCATTCTTATTTCTGCATTTTCTGAATCTTTAATCAATCTCAATTGCTGTTTAATTGCAATTCTTTCGCCTATTTTTGTACTCTGTGAATTCAGTACGAAGCTCACAATTTATGTTTATCAGTTTATAACACCCTAGACTGTGGCCACGAATGTGACATTGCATGTAGGTGTTCAAAGTTTGGGCCTTACCAATAACTTGTATGCATAACTGACTGAATAACAATGGGTCCTGCAGACAATGCAAAGGACCAACAGACAAAGAAGATGAGCATGGCAACCAAAACATACATATTGGCAGTTCAATTTGTGATTTTAAAAGAACTTTTGAGAAAAGATGTTTTTAGCATAATTTCTGTGGTTACACATCTTTGCAAGTTAGTATGACGTACAGTATGGCAGTTACTGTACACTTAAAACAAAGGTAATGAAGTTATGAAGCAAGTTTGATGATAATTCCAAAGAGACACTATCCACAAGATTTCAACAGCTGTGGAGCTTAGGGAATGTTGCCTGCCTTTCATACCAACGAATCTTTTACAAAGTATCATTAATCCCGTATCTTGATAAAAATGATGTTACTAGCAGTAGCAGACATTTTTTTCAAAAGCAGGGGTGTGGGAAGGAGGATGAAGGGAGAAAATTGCCACTTGAAAATGTTTCAGTAATTGGAAGCATCTACAATTGGTGGGGAGAAGGGGAGGGGGAGGGGGGAATATATCCTCCCATCATCCCAGGATTTCTGTGTATGGATACTAGTTACTTTTCTGGGAAGTCAGAATCTGTTAAAACTTCAGCCACAATGGGGAGAGATGTAAAGTTTCACAAGTAATACCATGACAACTCACTGTACAATATAACAACAAAATGTAAAATAGATAAGGAAACCTTGGAAATATCTGAATACCTGAAACTCAGAAATTTTATGATCTGGAATTGGTCGAGTTCTCTTCACTGTTGTAAATTCATCCAAAAAGTGCAGTAGGTTGAAGTAAATCCATTTACTTTTGGACTGCCCTGCCTCGGCCTCTGCACCAGTGGTGCCTGGGAACGGCTCTTTGTGTTTTTCTCGAGCAAACTGACTTCTGAGGCCTCTTATCTTTTTGACAACCTCAGGAACTGGTAGAAATAGAAGCAGACAAGAGATTAACAGCAAAATCACTTGCAATGTAAAACTGAACATAATATACTACATGTCTTCATAATTTTTTCAACCAAAATCACTGATATCAGAACAATCTTTTCTGATAAACAATGATAGTCAAAACCTGTCATATTTCTCTGCATCAATATTTAAAACTTTTTTCGAGAATGTGACATTTTAAACTGAAGAAAAAGTTCTATCAGGAGCAGAGACAAAAATTTCATTTTTGTCCAGTTACTGTACTGCTATTGTGATACCACCCAAAAGTAACCAGGTCATCTGTATTCACAAGTTTCAATCAAGGTTAAGTCAATGCTATACAGTGTATACATATAAACTACATGTACATTACTGATGGAGACACAAATCTGAAATCAGAATTACTGTAAGAAGCGGTGAAAAACTACCCCATTCTCACTCTACACTTACAGTAATCGTAACTCCCATCACCGACTGTAACTTGTGGTCAACTGATTCCAAATCAGAGGCATTACTGAAAATGTTGAAGTAACCGTTTCCAATCAGTAAATTGGCTTACCATGATCTGAACCAAAAACATGGTTGAAAAATATGATTTTTAGCAAAAAATTACACTGACGAGTGCGGGAACAGTGTCCAGCAGTAGCCACAGAAAGTCACCACATAGTGTACACACAAGAAAGTCACCACATAGTGTACACACAGGCTTCTGTCTGCACACTTGTGCGATCAGCATGAGGTTTCACTGACAATTACAGTACAGTAAAATTATCTTTTCGATTAGTTTGTTTTTTGATCCATGCAGAGCAGTTTACTAGTTGCCTGATTGGAAAGGTTTCTTGAATGTTTGTATGTTTTGAAAAGTGGTAAAACTGAGGACAAAGCTTCAGGACAAAGGATTTTGAATTTGGTGCCAACATGATGTGAAGTGATTCAGTCTGTCAATGATACTGCAATATTATAACGTGTACCCTTCACCATCTGATCTACTGTTTTATTCCAACATATCCAAGTGTTTTGTAGTCGTGTAATTTAACAAAAGAGTGAGAGTGTGCATTACCTTTAACTAGTTGCACACACTCTTTGATAAAGATTCACTAGGCTCCAGACTGGAAAGTTTGCCTTGCGTGCACAAGTTCTGGCCCACGCAGCTTCCTCCTCGAATTCGGCACTTGGCCACACAAGACCTGCTTGCCGCTTGATCTGGCCACACATGTGAAAGGAAGTGGTTCGTGGCCACTAATTTGGTGGCTGCTGTAGGTATGCATGAAAACTGCCAAGACTGCACTAGTCCTTAAACAGGACTCCGGCTATGGTTCATTTCATATACAGTACCTCCGTGGAGGTATGTGAAATGAACCATAGCCAGAGTCCAGTTTAAGGACTAAGACCGCACTTGGTACAGGCACTGCATGTTACCCAGATTGTTCCTTCAGCTTCTGATCATCAGTCAGTTCGACTGCGCATATTTCTGTGGAACTGAGTTTTGCCCGCACAAAATGAAAACTTTCCAGTGTGCACTAGGTTTACTGCTCATTTATTATTTACATGTAGGCTTACTCTTCATGCTGCAATATGCCTTAACAGTTCAAATGAACAGTAGGTCCAGTCCTAGTAGGAAAAGCTAATACACACCCTCACTTCAAACAGGTTCACAAAACGAATGGCCTTGTTGAAATAACACAAGCTACTTAGTAGTTGTACAGTAGTAAGATGGAGACACCTACCGGTACAGTACTTTTATGCACCTAGTCTAGCCTAACAAAGATTAAGGCTGAATGGTAAACGAACCTGCAAGGAAATACGGGCTATCCTATTACTGTAGATCCACTTGAGCATGAAGAAAGTATCAATGTCAACAATGATGATTACAACTTTGGGTACAGAGTCTGATCTTTTTTAATTTAAAAATGATAACCAATCAAACCTCTCAGATGTCAACTTCTTAAAGTCCTATGAATAGGATTACATGGTACAATGCTTTTGATCTAATAGTTGAAGCTTAGAAGTTAGAGTAAGTAAGTGCTACTGTTTAGCAAATCAAAACTACTGTTTATAGCCTGTAAGACTAGCAAATGAGAGAAAAATTCCTCATGCTGATGAAATAGGGTAATCATCAGAAAGAGGTTTTAGACCTAATGGACAGGTCTAATAAATTGCTGTAGAATTTTGGTAACTTCTTCTTTGGTAGCATTCAGATCTGGAAGTTCGTCGGTTTGTCCCCCGGCTCTTTCAACCCCTGGCACGTTATTCCCTTCGGCAGAGTCACCCGCGGGACCATTATATACGGTAAGAGCAAAGCGATCAGGGTGATCCAGTTTTGTAAACTTGTACAATTTGTGGGCAGGTAGACGTCGTGTCTCTTCCTGCCCGATTTGAACCTCATAGTTTACTCTCCAAGGATTTTCATCGGACATCCCATCGTCAGCTCTTGCTAATACTTTGGCATATATAAGTAACTCGTCTTCACCTTCACCACAATCATACCCGACATACTCGTTGTCGAAAAAGATGTACATAATGTCTTGATTAAGGAGAGCAATGACATCATCCTGAATGTTGGATCCGAGTTCTGGCAAATTCCAGAAACTTTCCTCTTCGAGTCCCGCTGTCCCGATTCCTTCATCATTCAGGAGATTGGAAAGGTCACCTTCGTTTTCAGCTCGGAGGATTAGCTCCAAGTAGCTGGTATTTCTGACTAGCTTGAAGGTATCGTTAAAGTTTTTAGCAAGATTTCGATGCATGTTCAAAGGGTTTGCATCGTGAGATATGTAAACCACGATCTCCTGCATCTCACTGCTCACTTGGTTCTTTAGAAACAAGGACGAGGTGTCGCTTCGACTTTGCGGTATTACCCTTCCTTTGAAAAAGAGCGTAGTCTCTAGTTTTTCGATGCATTTAATCGTGAATTTTGAACGCCTAAACTCCTCCAGTTTGTCATCGGTTTGGCCTGTATTCCCTGTCTTTAGCTCATGTGCTACAATGCATTGTATAGCTACAGGTAATTGCTCCCAAGACATAATTCTTTTGAGTTTCCTCGAGATTGAACAAGTGGTGCATTTAATGACGTTGTCCATTGAAGACACCATTCTCTCTATGACACATTCGCTTATGAAACGTGGTCTTAGATGCTCTGGAAGGGTTTTGAGAAGCTCATCAACATTGACAGTTGTTCCAACGTCCGCTGGACCTATTTCTTTCAAGAGTGGATGTGGAAATTCTGACAAACGTTTGCTAAACTGTGCAACATCATTGTAAAATAAATTACTGCTTCTGACAATTGGTTCATCTTCTTTTTTGGACATCAAATATAGAGTCTTCATCTGGGTTAATGTTTTTCTGGTTTTTTCGTCGTGTTGTTTCCGGTGAAGACATCTTAGGAGTCCCGACATGGCTTGCTTTGCTGCTGCAGTCAAGTTTGGGTCACTGGTGACGTCACGTGTTCCACTTATTGCCTGCAAAACCATTGCGTACTGCTCTACAGTTGGTTGTTCAGTTGCCCCAATGCACTGGAGAGTGTTAAAATGTGGAACTAATTTATCAGGTAGTTTCTTTAGGTACAAGAATACATCGCGGTTTTCTTCACTTATCATGTTTTTGACCACCATGCTGGCTTTGGTCAATACCTTGCCTCCATCAACGGGAACAAACGGAACACTTTCCAACTGTTCCACGATTAGTTTGCAGTTTTGACAGCAGTTGATTTTGCTTGAACAAGCCATTTGTGGCTCTCTACGACGGCCGGAGTCTTTAGGAATGTTCTCGCAGTGACTAGATAAAAATTGTAAGATATGACAGATCACGTCAACGAGAGTTCCGGCGAAGAAAGTAACAGCCCTTCCTTCCACATTGCGTGAAGCAAGAGAGTTACACAGTGTCTGTGTGTGTCGAAGTACGTCAACAAGACTTGGTTTTGTATTTATGCCAAGCCTTTCTTTCCATCGTTTCATGCATCCCTCTTGCGGGTGTTCGGTGCACTTATCGTCTGCGGGATTTACCCAGTTAGGGCAGAGAGGTGCTATGGTCCATACTAGATTACAGTTTCTTGCAAGCGCGTCACGGATAGTTACCTTTTCTGCACGATACGGACTGAAAAGTTTACATAATCTTTCAGGAGGAGGTTTTGCTCTTATAAACGGCAAGAATGCTATCTTATTCAATACCTCCTCGTCGTTGTGAATCTTGTGACATTTTGCAAAATGTTTAAAAAGAATCTCATCTCTCTCCGGAGGTTTATCTTGTTCACCAAAACCATTTTGTATGTCCTCTGCAAACTTTACAAAATCTGACGGGGTGACTTCACTCTTCAAACCAATTATTCGCAGAAACTTTAACCAGTCCCAAGAATTGACATTTTCAGGCTTTGAAGGAAACAGATCGTTTGTGATCATGACCCTAAATACAGGGTGGGTTGGATCATATAACTCACTTGCAAGTTTGCGTTCAGCAGTTTCACTCTTTATGAGGGGAATATTGGACAAGTTCAGTTCGTTGGCAATCTTAAGCTGGTTGTCTTTGGGAGAAGACAAAACAATATTCATAACTTTCATCAAGTGATACGTCATAGTGTCGTCGGGAAACAAGTAAAAACAGGGCAATATGAATTTCCGGTACAGGTCAACCTCGCTAAGTTCCTCTATATTCAACGCTTTTTTCAGGTGACTTGGAATTGTTTCTTTTCTAAGAAAAATTGCATTACTTTGAGTTAACCAAATTTCGTTGCTCTTTGCTGGTTGATCTGAAATGTCAATACAGTATGTTGTCCTGTCCAAGGGTACAAAAGTCCCTTGGATAGTTCCAAAGCAGGGAAGACTCTTAAGGACGGTATCACCATGTGTTTCCACAAGATTGATAGTATCTTCGTTGTTGAAATGCTCCAAAATATATCCGTATTTGCGTTTGCTCAGGTTCGTAAACCCAGCGTAGTTGATGTGTAGTAAACGATCCAAGATTCGGAGCACTCCCCCGCGGTTCTCAATTTCAGAGACAAAATATCTCAGAATTTCCCAATATGGCCCTAAGGAAGCGTCTGTGGTTTCCTCTTTAAGGACATTCAAATCCAAAACCGGGCACTGTAATTTGAGTAGGACATCATATATAGCTTTGTACGCAGGGTTGGAATTTGCGAGTACTACTTGTTTGCCCATCTCCAGTGGTATCAGATGCGTAGAGATTTTTCCCTTCTCGTTGCTAACTTTCACTGGAAGTAGCGCCCACTTTCCAAGATACTGGATGCATTGCTTCAGAAATTCTTCATTTGATTGCGAATGTACCTTCTTCCTGGAGAGAAACTTCCAGAATTCCTTCAGCCATTGAGCAAATGGTATGGTCTTTTCTTTTTTATTCAGTGGACCGTGTGACAAAGGGACAAGGTCAACCTGGCAGAAAACGCTTTCCTGTAAATGGGAGCTTAATCTTTTCCCTAAATCAGCAATTTCAAAATTGGCGAATACGCTGGATTTTTTCGACGGAAGAAAAAGGAAACTTTCATGAAGGAACTCATTCCCACAATTTGGGAGTAAAGAATGGAATTCTGATAAAAATACCTTTGAAACCTTGCTGAACGATCTCAGAACACCATCACAGGTTAGGAGCAATGGCAAGCCGTCTAACTTGGTCTCATACTTTTCAGCCATCTTGAGATACTTTAAGAGAATTGCCAACTGTGGTGTAGACTCGATGGGAGTCTCTTTAAGATCTTTCGGTAATCCTTTCAGAGTTGAAAACAGGGCCTTCTCTTTGAGAAAATGAATAACACAGTCGGAGGAAATTTTGAGAACCCCCTTGGTGTTCGTATTCGTGGATGAATCATCTCCGTCCTCTGATGAGGTACTAATAAGGGAGTGATAGACTGACAATGGTGTCGAAAGCAGTGGAAATCCAAGTTTGAGCAACAATTCTTGCAAAACTTCCCAGTCGTTCTTTTTATTTTCTGATGTAGACTTGGTAGTTAAGGTTCTAAAAAGATCATCAAAGTATCCAGGCTCGTCTGCATCCTGCATACAGCTTTTCCAATTAACTACTACATCTTCATGGTCCATATCAGTTGTTGGTAAAGATCTAACGACTGGGAATAAATCGTAATTCTCCTTCATGATCTCTGTGTAGACTTTTTTCGACACGCAACTCCATGGGTTTTCCGCTTCTAATTTGTTCTGACGGTCACATTTTGGGAAAAGTGTGTGAAACTTCCTTAACACTGTCTTTACAAAACATTGATTATTATTCCCTTCTATTATTGTGATGACCCAGTTCTTCACCTGGAGAAGTAACAGAACGTAAGCTCTAGCAATAACCCTTTCCTTGATCAATCTGTTCCAATCATTTTTTGGATCTCCAATTGGACCGTACCACAGGTTCCTTCTCGCCTCATGATCAAGAGCAAAATAGCCATCTACGTGAACAGGGAGACTGGTTGAAAGCGGTAACGGCAAAAGACAAAAAGCCTTGTTTTTCACGGGGCGTTCCAAACCAGACTTTGGTTCTGTATATCTGCTGTTCAAACGAGCTGCTACTCCTCCCTTCGGGAGAAACTTCATATCCACCCTACCACTTTGCGAAGCCTTGGAGATTGACGGCGGAATATCTTGGTTTTCCAGGCCAATACTTTGTTGAACAATCCATTGTTCTTCATACCCTTCGCTATTCTTCACCAGCACCTCACTACATGTATCTTTGCATGGTATCCGCATAAATGGTGTGTTGGCATGGTCACTGAGGTGCTTATAAAAAGCCAGTCGTTCTGAATTTTCCTCGTCACTCAAGTGTACTTCGACTGTGTAAGTGTTTTGCAACTCCTTGCGTTCCTTTTCCTTGATGGATATACTTATTTTTCTCACATTCTTCAAAAATAACAGCGCATCGAACATTTCGTCCTTAAATTTATCCAATAAATCCTGAATTTTTTTGAGGAGTCCATTTTTCATTGCTTAACTCGGATTCTTCTGTCCGTAATGGAAACCTGAAAAGCGTCCCATTTTTTAACTGAAGCTGATCGCGGAAAGTTAAGAAGGTTTCTAGAAAATCGGGGCAAACTTTTAGTAGGCCATCGTGGACGTCATTATACATCCTCCCCGGGCTTTTCACGTTAGCACCTGGAACAAATCGTAAAGTAGGATCCATCACACAGATTTTGTCCCCTTCCGTCATAAACATGGGGCAATCGGTCAGGTGGTAGACAACACTGAAACCAACTCCATAACGCCCAGTTTTATCAGAAGCTTCTCGTTTGCTGCCCTCTCCAAGTTTTTGAATTCCTCGTATGTCCTCTTCTGTGAACGGTTTATTATTGAAAGCTAACAATGCTGGACCCTGCAGACTTTTCATGCTATCCTTCAGCAAACGTTCGGTGGGATAGTTTCCTTTGTCCAAAACGAAATGGATTTCTGAAGCCCCTGCGTCGTCAGCGTTTTGTACAAGTTCTTTTAAGATACAAAAATCACAAGGATAACATGACAATATCCTCTTCAACCGGCTGGTCAGCTCCTCTCTTTGTCCAAAATTTTCACCGAGGTAGCCAGGGATACCTGCAGAGCAATTTTCAAGCAGTTGATGCCTAATATCAAGAACACCAAGTTGGATGGCCTGAAATGATGGGATATCTTTGTGACAAAGGACCACTTCTTCGGCATTCAACCATTCGACGTCACAGAAAGCAAGCTGAGAACTTGGGTGTAGTACTCCCTCTGCATCTGGCAAAAGAATTTCTGTCGAATCAATTTTGGATGATTCTCTCGTATTTGCCAAAGGTTTGACTACTTTTGCCAAAACATCATCAAGTAATTCTTTTGGCAAGGGTTCATCAAAATAGTCAGCTCGTACTTCATGAAGTATTTTGATAAGATCCTCCTCATCGAAGAAGTCTTTCACATTGGCCTTTTCCAAAAGAGGGCCGAACTGTTCTAATTCGGAGGTGACTTTATACATGTAAGGAGGAACTGAATCATTTGTAAATGACAGCTTTGATGCACTTACAAATGTCTCTCCCACCAAGAAACAGTCGTTATTTCGAAGAAATAATACGACGTCATCATCATGTAGTTGGCCCTGAAGATAAGTATATATATTTGAACAAATCCGTTGACGCTGATAAGTCTGAAGAATGGGAGGTTTGGACACTGTTCCTTTGCCAAGGTTTGACAAATTTTCCAAAACCAATTTTGCAGGTGGCTTTTTGGTTTCCAAATCAAGATATTTCCTTACACTGGAAGGGATATCACAATCGACTATGGAACAAACAGTTACCACTAAGTCTTCTTCCTCCTTTAGGAACACTTCGTTCGCACATTTCAAACGTGGATGTCCTTGGTGATCGGTAGTTGGTATGAAGGGAATCTCTTTAAAAGTTTCTTTGTTTGTTTGTTCGCGTGGTAATGAGTCTCCTAATTTTCTTTCCATCGCCATCATCAGGGAGTTTAAACGTCGGAGTGCTTGATTCTTGTTTCGCGCCCACAGATCAGCTATTGTTGATGCGCGATCGACAAGATCCGTCCACTGAAGACTGGTCTTCAAACTGCCGATGTCTCTCAAAGTTCCTTTCTGGCGGTCATTCAGAAGTTTCAGAAATGAATAGGACGGAAAGTAGCCTTCTTCTTCAGAAAACAAATCTCCAAGAGCATTAGGGTCAAATAAATCTGAAGGTTTCTTATAGCTATCTTCACCAGAATCGGTAGGAATGCAGTTATGTTCTTTTATCAAAGACAGAACCTCACTGTCGCATTCAGCCAAAGCAAACTGAAGAATGACATTGTCGTCGTCTCTAAACATTCCTAATTTTGGTAAAAATATTTCCCTAAACAATCTAGCAAATGAATAACTTTGCTTAGCCACAATATCAGAGCATGATGCCTTCTGAAAGCCGTCGTTGATAGCCTGAGGTAATTTGAGTACCATTCGAGCTTTTCCTTCTCGCGTGATCATATCCGATGCCACACGGAACTCCTTTTCATTCCTCTTGAATGTTTCATCTAAAAATGCTACGTCCTGTAAGGGAAAGCGGCAGTGTGGATTAACGTCCCAGAAAATAGACGGTGGCCTTTGTCTCTCCAAACCTTTAGCAACTGCAGCGTAAAAAGACAATACGAGTTTACCATAATCACCATTTGTAGATGTTTCATTCAAATTTGGCCACAAATGGTACATCTCATCACTACCAATGCAATTGTTCTCAATCTTTCCTTGCTCAAGGAAAGTCAGGTAGGCACTGAGAATAACATCTTCAAAGAGAGCCACGTTCCATTTGCTTTTGAAGGATGCTTGAGTGTCAATAATACGTGATGAACCCTGCCACAACTTTGCTCGGTCCTCTGACAAAGCAAAGCTACCATTAATGTGTACCGGCAGATGGCTGTCTGGAACAGAGAGAGGCAAACCGCAGAAGACTTGACCCTCCATCTTCTCACTAGGTGCCGATTTCTTCCATGCTATACCACCACAAGGTAACACTCCTGCCTCAATACCTGTTTTATCTCTACATAGAGAAAGAGCGGTTCCTTTTCCGACACTCATCACCGTGATCCATTCTTCTGTTCTGTTTACCTTGGAACTTTCTTGGAAGTATTGCTTTCCTGTATCTGTCCATCGGGTTGCGACATTTATTTTGGTAACTGTGTCTGGTGGCATACTCCTACTTGCATCTTGTACGTTCTCGTGTACCACTTTCCGGAAAGGTATTGATAATGTGGGGGTTTGACTTACGATATCTTTCCTTGCACTGAACAGCAAAGTCGGCTGACCCCCATCTCCCTCCTTCAAGAGGTGAATTTCAATCGATCTTACGTTTTCGGTGAATAATAACAACTGGTTGGACGTATCACAAATCGACTTCATCAAAAGCTTAAGTTTGGACTCCGTGTAGCATTCTTTGCATATTTCACTGTCTACAGCCTCCTTGGCTCCTCTCAAAGGTAGGCGGAAAAGCGTGGCAGGATATTCCTTTGGTGAAGTACCGGACAAATGGCAGTTAAAAATACCGTCGTATGGTTGAAACTGATCTCGAAACATCACAGTTACACTTGGATTTTTCTGAAAATCCAGACGAATTCCCCTTCCGTCTCTGCGAATTTGACTCTCAAGAAATTTTCGGTGAGGGTCAAAAAAATTTATAAAGTGCCGTGTAACAAAACTTGGAACGTCAGTGATGTGGTAAATGGAATTGAAACCCAATCCGAACTTTCCAATTTTTGATGCGTCTTCAGTCTTTGTGCCTCCGCCAAGTTTTGTGATGTTTTCTAGGTCACTATCACTGAAAACAGCGTCGTTGTAGAACCACAGGGCTGCACCCTGCCAAGATTTCATTCCTTGATCGAGCAAACGTTCCCTTAACCCTTCGTTGGACCTTAAGTCAATCAAAAATCGCACTTCAGTTGCACCGGCATCTTCTGCGTTCTGGATCATCTCTTTAGGTATGGAAGTAGACTG
>JAAAJZ020166824.1:0-13674 GCA_010015985.2 Actinopyga echinites
TCTCCCGATCTCTAATCTTCTTCTCACAGAGAATGTAGTCTGGTGCAATGCACGTCTGTCCATCATTAACATATTTTCCCCAGACAATCCGTTTTGCAGCAGTCGATAAGCTGGTTCTTGAGTCTACCACTGCTGGGCTGTGGGAAGGGGGAGGAGTGGGTGGGTCAGGTGAGGACATCATAAAAGGGTGCAAACAATTACTGTAAAGTTACTTGAAAACATTAGCTAAATCTGTAAACATCTCCTTTTCATTTTCTACACAAGTATTTTATTTTAGAAAACGAATGCATTTAAAATTTAAGTTAACCTAAAGAGTTTTCTTGCATGAAGTTTCATTAATGTCATATTCATTAAAGAAAATATATATGATGGTACACATGGGTATCCTTACCCTATTTTAAACTTCATCCGACTAGTGTAACTGCATTTGCCAAACAACAGGTATGGGACAGACACAATTACTAACTGATCTGGGACCAGTTTAACCTCTTTGAAACTTATTTTGATGTTTTTTTTCTCATACTGCAGCCTAACTTGTCAAAAATATCATTTGACTATCTGAAGGAATTAGTTCTGATCCTCAGACTTACCTCTTACCACCTAGTTCGAGAGTCACAGGGGTTAAATGTTTGGATGCTGCCTCCATGATGACACGCCCGACTGAGGCACTACCGGTATAAAAGATGTAGTCAAAACGACATTTGAGGAGGTTCTCTGCAACAGACCTAGCTCCGTTCACTATTCGAAAGCAGTCCTGTATCCAGGAGGGGAAAAGATACTAAATATGGATTTCACTTCAAGCAAACAAAAATTCTGACATCCGAAATGTTTTAGGGGAATGATATGGTTGAAAGCTACTGTTATGTCTCTTTTGATGTAAAAAAATAATGCATCAAAATCATCACAGTCTAATTCTAGATTTTGAACAACAGACTTCTGCAACAGATCTAGTTCCATTTACTATTCTGAAGCAGTCCTGTCTTCAGGAGAGGCAAAGAAATTGATTTCAGTTAATGCAAACACAACTCTGATATCACAAATGTTTCAGGGAAACGATATGGTGGAAAGCTACTGCTATGTCTCTCCTGATGTAAAAAAACAAGACAGGAATTACAAAGGATCACATCCTACTTTTAAATTTTTAAGGCGTCACACCACTTGTTCAAGAACTTTCTTCTGCCACAGATATTCCCAAACAAATTTAGTCAATAGTATATTTTTTTTGGTGGAGGTTCAGGCCAGGCTATGTTGCTAAAGGGATGGTTCAATTGTTGGTGTGGATGTTGGAGAAACGGCTTCAAGAACTAATCATGCAAAAAGTAAGGAAACTGGGTATTTTAAACACTTAACTTTTCTTAATTTTATCCTTCCACTGGGCTTGCAAATAAACACACATCAATATGTAACCAGGAATTATGACAAAGTAGTGATGGCACAGACGGACCAGGGTTCTATTTCATAAAGATTACTAATGAACTTTGTAACTAAATGCTCGTAAGAGACTTGTGAAGAATTGGTTCATATGTTGAGAAGAACTAAACTTCGCATAATTTCAGTGCTAAGTTGCTTTATGAAACAGAAGATGCAAATCTTCTTTATGAACAATTTATGAATTGGGAAATATTATTCTTTGAAAGTCCAAGATAAGAAACTTTTATGAAACAGAGCCCAGGTCTCACTTTATAATTCAATATACCACGCACACAACAAGCCTTCAATATTACAAATAATTGATCAACATAAATATTGAATTCAAGAAATGGCTACTCTGAGTCAGGTGTATGTATTTCAACAGAGTCTACTGAGTCAAGGTTTAGGTGGAGAGTTGACTTAGTGATCAGAGTGTCCACCTAAAGCTTGCAATCTATAGGTCCCCGCATCAAACCCCAGGGAAAATTTTTATATAGGCAGTCAACCTCTCTGAACAGTTGTACACGAAAGATCCCGTGTACCACTCTAATTCAATGTTATTTTGATTACTCTTGCTCCTCCTGGTTCTCTCCTCTCTCTAAGGAGTACAAAAATAAGTTACAAACCATGCAAAATAAGATTCTTAGATTCATTTTAGATATGGGTCCGCGTACCCATATTGGTCAAAGTGAACTGAATAAAGTCAATTTTTATGTTTGCGACAGGGTGCAACAACTTAAACTCAACCTGGTTTTTAAGATTTTTTTACGACACCTGTCCCGAGCATCTTAAATCTAATTTTACTAGATTGAAGGACATCCATCAACACAGTACCAGGGATAGCCCATTTAACTTCCTTGTCCCCAGAATAAAAGGATCCTCTGATTGTACCTTTTCTTTACAGGTGTTGAACTTTGGAACTCCCTTCCTAACATGATAAAGCAAACTGAAAATCTTTCCTGTTTTAAGTTGTACGTCAAAAACCATCTTGCCACCAAATCACTTTTAAGGGAGCAATGTCTCTAGGGGAGCATTGAATTTATTTCTGTCTGCCGGCATCTTTCATTCAGTGCAATATTCCAACTTTCTTCCACTTCCTTGTGTAATTGTTTCTTGTTTTGTCATTAGGGACCCCAATGGAATTAAGCTTTTTTAGGCTTTTTGGGTTATCCCTGGTAGTCTGTTTGTAACTCCTTTCACTCGTCTTTTATGTCATATCTTTATGTGTTTGCCTGTTGCATTCCTTTTTGTATGTCTTTCATATTTGTTTGTGTTTTGTGTTTTTATATGTACCAAATAAATCAAATCAAATCAAATCACTTAGAAATTTTCAGGGGACTAAAAATTGCTTCCTCAGCAAAGCTGTTTACAGTTGTGCTGAAGGGGTTAAAATCTGGGGATTTAAGTTTAGATTTCTGTTGTACGACTTGGGTATTTTTCCATTTACTTCTCATCCACTAGCTTCAGGTAGCTCAGTACAGTCCTTCACCCCTCCTGGCCTCAAGAAAGTGGCTAAAGGGGGCCACACTCTCTTCCACTGGGTGAGGACATTAAATGGCAGTCCTGGGAGCAGGTTTAGGTTTACACTGGGATTGACTGGTACACCCTTGCCTTGTTACCCTGTCAACACTTGATGAAACGGTAGGTGAATCTTGCCAGTATTCCCCGGCACAGGGTCCTTGAGGAGTCCAAGAGGCTTCCTGGCCCTGATATCGGCAAACTAAAGTTAAGTATTTTAGCAGTATCTTCTGAGTCAAGCAGGTATTTTAAGGGTAAGTAATGAGTCAGGCAGGTGTTTAACAAGTGTCTGATGAGTCAGGCAGGTATTTTCATGGGAGTCTAATGAGTCACAAAGGGATTTCAAGGGTGTCTAATCAGTCAGGTTTGTATTTCAGTGGTGTCTGATGAGTCACACAGGTATTTCAGGGGAGTCTAATGGGGCATGGGGCTGACAGTTGTTTCAGGAGGGCTTATATTAAATTCATTTATTCTGAATACCACATTTTTGTAAGTGTTTTTCAATTGCCTTGTCAAATAAAGCTCATCTAAATACTGTGTTTCAATACATATTCTGTAAACTTATACCTACCTGGAGTTTATTTCTGTTCTTTTATAACATATCCCTTACCTGATCTAAGTATTGTGGCAGGTACTTTTCAAGGACTGCGGCATAGTCAGCTGATATTTCAGATGGTTTAATAACTGCACAGTTACCTGTGGTAAAACAATTCACCAAAAATAAAGGGCCTTTGGAATTTTTTGTTGGAACTTCGTTTCATTTACTTCTCTGTAATTTTCTTCCTGTAAGCACACCATGAATTACTTAAGGCAGGGGTTATCAAATTTTTAGGTCCAGATCTGATTTTCATGCAAATTCAGTGGTCTGTAACAACTTGTGAGCAGTTCCAAGTGTTACACAGTGACATTTGGAAGACCTTTTTAAAGGCCAAATGGCTTAATTATAAAACTCTATTGTTTACCCCTGAACGAATTATGTAACATAATACCTTTAACTATGGTTTCTCTATTGCATTAGAAAATTTTAGGCATGGGCTTTCATATACATGAAATATCAATGTCAAATCAAGGCTGTTACAATGAAACGTTAAATGGAAGCATAGTCTTTTACCTAACAATGTATGATGAAACCTATGACGTTCCAGGGGCTTTTAAGTTAAAAGCTTTCTTGTCATTTCTGTAATGTCTTAGCTCCAGTATTAAAAGACACCAAACATGTGATAATTGATTTATTATTACTGGGTTACTTATTTAACAAAAACTCAGTCAATGCTCTGTTATGCCATGACTGCCACACTGTGACAAATAAATCTATCACACAATGTCAAAGTACAATTATGGCACACATGGAAACAGTTGAATTTTTTTATGTATTACTAGCTTTGATGGCCCAACATTTTGTGCATTGTTCTGATTATCCCTGTAATGAGTTCTTTATCTCTATGACTCCCCCCAAAACTAGAATACTTCCTACATGAAATTTTAAGGGAAATGTGGATAAAATCCAGTGAAAATCACCTTTCACTAAAATCACCTAATCACCTATCACCTTTCAGGGTTAGCCAACTCATCTGTTGAGATAGCAGCAAGTGTATCTGGATGAAATTAGTTATGGGAAATGATATACATAATATTCAATCTCCTTGGCATACCACATGCCTCAACTCTTCCAATACTGTTTGGGTGGACAATTTAAGGGACTTAAATTCAATGTGCCCGTTCGCTGGGGTTTTAATTCAACAGGCCCTTTCCCAAAGCCTATTCACTGCTCCAGACAGTTAACTTATTGGTACATGTACAGTACATTGTAAGTTGACATGCCTGTGTTGCTTCAGCTAAATTCACAGGAACATCAAAAAACGCAAAACAAAAATCTACCGTGTGCTTTGGACAAAAACAGAAACAAACATGTTCGTTTCACTAAACAATGTTTCGCGAAACAACTGCTTATGTTTCTGTCCCATGCACACGGACGTCTTGTTTCGTGTTTCCTGTTTTCTGTTTTGTGTTTTCTGTTTCGTCTTTTGCATTTTCTGACATCTGTGTGGGTTGGTCTTTAATACCAGCTTTTCAGGAGTAACTTGGCTGCACATGTATTCAGTGAAAATCATGTTTTCTTTCCACACTTTAAATGGTGGATCACATGTTCTTTAACTACACAGTTCAACTTTTGTACAATAAGTCATCATCTCTTATACTCAATGAATGAGGTATTTTGAAAACACTTCACTTGACAAATAATTTAAGTGGTGTAATGTGTTGAAAAATGTACCTTATAATTGTATTTTAGAATAGAATGTTATATTTGCCAAAATCATATGTAATTCAATAGGGCGTCACACAGCATAACATTATAACATTTTATGTACTGACAATTAAATTACTTTAATAAGTAAAAAATTGGAACTAGATGAACTTCAAGATTACATGTATTTCAGGGGTATTTATGTTCTAGATTTGCAAACAATTAAAAGATAGTTAAAATTTATTGCCTTTTTAAGGATAATTTTGAAGAGTATCAATTTTTACCAGTACACCATGACAGATTCATTGACCAAAAAGTCAACGAACAGTAACAAATTATTTTATCCATAAAAGGCTTCATTTTCAGTCTCTGGAGTCATAACATGATATACCAAACCAGTTTTACTAACTTTTACAATAATTATCTATCTGAATAATACTTCACTGTTTGAGCATTTTCTGTATCAATATTTCAATAAACATACAGTACTTAACAATAATAAAGCATGCAGATTTCAAGGAATAAATACCGAAATCATTTTTTAATACCAATTATAACAATTCAGTTCCTCAGCTTTTAATCTGATACCAAATTTGTAACAAATGAACCAATCTGAAATTTCGGCAGTCAGGTCCTGCATTGTATAGCGCTGCCCTGGTCATAAAGCAATATTTGAATGACAAACTTAATATTTTAAGACACACACATTCCGGTTCATACATCATGAGTGCTTATGTCCAGAAAAACTTGCCCTGCAGTTTAGATCATACCATGGTTCGGAATTTAAGAAGACCTGGCTTAAGGCTTACCTGCTGCTATTGCACCAACCAGGGGATAAAAGGTCAACTGGAGAGGGTAGTTCCAGGCTCCAATGATCAACACAACCCCATATGGCTCTGGATTTAGGAAAGTTTTCTTTCCCATGAGCAGGTACGATCCATCGTTGACCTAAAAGTAGGATATTACAAAAGGCTGGATTATTTAATGCGCATCGTTCTACAAAAATCATACAATGCCTGCTGGATATCATCACTTTCACAGATATCCGTGGGAGTATTCTGCAGGACGAAAGATCTTAATACTTTTTCTTTGCTTTTTTTTGCTTTTTTGGGGGGCTTGATATTTTATTTAAATTCTTTTCTTAAATGGGGAAAGATGATATAGATATACAAACCATAAAAAATGATAATAACTTCTGGCTCCTAAGTAAGAACCCTCATTACTGTCAACAACAGTTCATCACAGACAATCATTATTCTAAAACAAGAGATACAGCCACAATGAAAAGGTAACATTGCCTCACTGAATCCTGGAGAAACGACACGCATCCTTACATTTTTTGGCTTCATAAGGTCATCTAGGGCATTGAGATGGATGGTTATTTCAGCTCTGGTGCCATCTACTTCATAATTCCTAGCTTCTTGTGGTGGCTGTAAAAAGAATTACAAATTTATTCATTAAGGTTTGAATATGCATGAGTGTCTGGAGGTTAAAGTGATACACTGAATAAAACTTGAATGAGTTTAAACACCTGTGTGTGAATGTTACTTAAATGTACCTTAGAAGTTTCCCCTAAATTTCTGATAGAGTGAGGTGGTATGAGAACATGTTGCCAAAGGCGCTAATGGGCACCACGTACAGTAGTCCTCCTAACACTGTTCCTGATCTATGGGGTATAATCCTATTCATTTACAGTAGGTGTATCATTTAATACAATTTATAAAGCTTGCATTTTCTGCAAGAGGTACTGTATAACCTATACCTACAAGCCTGTTAGTTGCAATCACTGGGGTCATAGATTTGATCTATACATGGACATACAATGACTGTTAGTACTGTACATCCTTGATAAAGAGTATGAACAGCACTGTATTGTACTTCCACTAATGAGGGGGGAGGGGGCAATTATAGACAGTTACATGTATCTCTGACACTCGGAACCTAAAACAAGTGAGGTGACCACCTCTTAAAACAAATTCTATCGTTATGTAAGAGAGGAACCCTATTAATTAGTTGTCAAGGAAGAACTTTGCAAGTGTGATTAAAGCTCTTCAGATGGCATTCTTGTGCTACTGTAGTCTCCATATTATGACAATACAAAACACAATGCATACACAGGTCTACATGTTTCATGTCAATCTCTTCGATGCCTGCAGTATATGTTGCTATGCAATCACCCAAACCATCTCACGTACTCTACAGAATCCTACAGAATGCTTTAATACCATAACTTGAACTCATTAAATGCCATCTAACTACTGTACAAGTTACAAATACATGAAACTAAATGAATTTAAAAAAGAAAGGAATTGATTGGCTACTGAGTGGTTATAACCAATTTACAACAATTGTGGGGGAGGGGGAGGGGACATAGAGGGGAGAAACAGATGAAAGAAGGAAGACTGAAAAACAGATACTTTCATCATCATGGTCAAATCTTTTAGGCCTTACATCATAAGTTACGACAGATCTTACATGTAAGTTTGATTTATCACGTAACAGGCCACAGATGCAAACCAAACTTAAGATCGACTATCACCCTATGACACACAGCCCTGGCTAGTTCACATGTATCTCACTTGTACTCTTTAAAATGAACTCCTGAAACAGTCTCCAAATCTACTGAAGTTTGATGCGAATAAAGTTAAATTCATACTGTTATATATCAAGGCTACTGTATTGCACAACAGTGCTGCATCACCAAACACTACAGTATGCGGTTTACAGTACTAACTGTACCATTAACATGAAGGATTTGTTTTTACATAACAATCTATTTTTTTTTACCTAAATCTGCCTATGTTTTGATGAAAACTATTAAATTCCATTCCTTATCTTACCAAACATTTTGACAATTCTGTCTAAATGAAGCTAGGAGTTGGCACCTAACAAATAAATGTTATTATAACCTTGCTACTTATGACCTCATATCAATTCAAGGTCATTACAGTCATAGGTACAAGGACTTCAGAACTGAAAAACATGAAATCCTTGACGCAGTCTGTACTTTCTGTATAAAACTTCTTCTGTGCCCTTCTGTACACTACCTTGAAAACCATCTGTAGAATTGTAATACCAACATTCTCAACGACTTCACTCTACTTTTAAAAAAGGCAAGGTTTTCTTTATGATAAGAAGTTTAATGTTTGAATATATCTTCATGTTTGTTCAGAAAAAGCTGGTGTTTTATTGAAGATGTCTGCCTGTGAAGATTAAAGAAAACTTAATAACTCATGCAGAGTATATTATGTACATATATGATACAACATCTAGTTGTAAATGCTTCAAATTTCACTTTTTTAATTGAACCTACCCCTCCCCCACCCCCACATTCCTACACAAGTACTCTACACCATATTTCTTACTGATTACACCATATTACTTACACACTGCATATTTTAAAGGGAGTAAGCAGTCAATCCAAATTGTTAATTAAATTGTGAAATATTGTAAATCACCTCTAATTTTCCTTTATAAATATCTTAAATATTATGTTAAAGAGAATATTTGAACAGTTATTGAAAAATATTGGTCTGCTTCTCAGAGGAAACATTGGATTGTTAATGCCTGTTAAATTATCTGAAGCAATTTCTGTTTAAGTTTTTGTATGATAGTACTGTTTAATTATTCACAATTCCTTGTTACAGTGGGTACAAATCCAGTACATGGGGAGGAGTGCGAAGGGGATAGGATATGTTGAAAGAGAAATTTGAAGCGTGCGTAACCAGTTGTACTGTATCATGTATGTACAGTACATAGAATGCTCTGAATTAGTTGAAGCTCTCCTTGAAACTTCATAGGAAGATAAGTTTGGCTAGATTCCAATGGGCTGCTCCCCAAAAGAACTATACCACCCTAAACAGTCACCAAACTGAACGTGATCAACCGCTCAGCTTTCAGACCATCTACATCATGGGTCTGTCATGTACTGACTATCCCTTCTAGATTGCCTGCAAAGAACACACACTGCACATGATCTTTGGCAAAAGGCAGAGAAGTGGTATCAGAACATTGCCAAAATGTTGTCAGCCTCTTCTGATTACAGAGAGTTACAGTACTGTGTATACGAATAGTGAATACACTAATTATTAAACATTGGGGAGTCTGTAAGTAGGCTACCCTTTAATGACACATGTATCACAATACAACATATCACCTGCTGTTTCCTAGGACAGTGGAAACTGACAAGTGGGAAGACTCAAGGACATGTAATTATTCAGGATATGAGGCGCTATCAATCACAAGCCAAGTCTTGACATCTTTATCACTTTGTATGGTTGAATGTTCAGGCCCCTGGATATGAATGAATTTTATTTGATACCAGTTCAGGGGGGAGGTCTTCTGAAAGTATTACATACTTTTTCAGATAAGTTGCTTTAACCTACGAAGTGAAGACAGGAAGTCAAGGCCAACCAATCAATTATATGTAATGACATAATCATACTACCCTCATGCTCTTAGATACTTTTAAAAAGGACTGCTCCTGGCACTGGGCAGTATGTTACTCAACCACTGACAATACTGTACATGTATCTTCAAATAAGTGTGCAGAACACAGACTATCAGTAAATCAAACACATTGAGTACATGCAGTGGTGTAGCTACAGGGGGTCAACTGCCCCTGGCTCCGGAAAATGAAAAATTCGGAAATTTTGTGTTACATGCAACCATATGTTTGTAACCTACTGTACATTGCAGCATGCAGCAAGTTGGCGTAGCCAGATGAGGAGGGGCCAGGGGTGCTAAATGTTTCACCAGGTTGCCTCTAAGGGGACTTAAATATTCAAAAATTTCTCAAATGGGAGGAGGACACCCTCTCCCCTTAAACCTCTTCCCCAGGCTTGCGAACAGGCCCTGCAGTCAGTCCTCCCAAGCAAAAATTCTGGCCATGCCCGTGGAATGCAGAACGATCCCTAATGCAATTATACTCGTACTTTCAACAAAAAAAAATCGGAAAATTTAGTTGCTTGCCCCCCCGGGAAAAAGTCTAACTACGCCACTTAGTACACTGTACAGTACTGGGTTCAACAAGAAAATGCAATGTTCAACTAACCTAGAGAAAGAAGCCATTCATGCTAGTTACTGACATAATTCAAGTTTACTTTTTTAGAGTCTAGTTATGAAGAACTTGTACACGACCATGAGGATTTTAAATCAATCTTTTCATTTCTGGGCAAACTGTGGAAACTATAGGACTAAATATGGAGGCACTGCCAGTAACTTGAAAGCAAACTGAAGGTAGTGAAGCACAGCTTGAAGCCTGTAAATCTATCAGCAAATCAGGAACAGGGCTTGAGCAACAACCTGTGAGATAAAGAATTTGATAAACAAATAAAGTGCTAAAAGATGTAAGTTGTACTTAAAGAATGTTAGCTACTTTGGGGGTCTGGTTGTTAAGATCCTTGACTCCTTGTAAATGATGGAGGGGATTTTTATAGCCAACCTGTTTTTATGGGCACAATGTACTGTACAAATTAAAGAAAATAATAGAACAGCGTACAAAAGGCCATTACAACCTTCCATATCAGTAGCATTTGAAGTGGATGAGGACATATGTACTGTACTGACAGGATCCTAAAGGCTATGATTTCCTCTCCTTAAGGTCAGTTTAATCCCTGCAATTCCAAAATTGGTCAAAATGATCCCAGCCAGAATCTGAGACAATGCATCACAGGTAAGACTACACACTGTTCTGGTTATGTAACCAACCTTTCTGAAGTCTTTATGCATGCCATCTATGAAATCATCTGCTTGTGATGTAGGTACTGTATAGTAGAAGACTACACACTGTTCAGGTTATGTAACCTACAATACCTTTCTGAAGTCTTTATGCATGGCATCTATGAAATCATCTGCTTGTGATATAGGTACTGTATAGTAGAAACTACAGATTGTTCAGGTTATGAAACCTACAATACCTTTCTGAAGTCTTTATGCATGGCATCTATGAAATCATCTGCATGATCATCAAGAAGTCGCAGGAGGTTGTTGAGGTTCCGATGACGTGATTCCCTGGAGAGGGTCTTCCCTTTCTTGAAGGACGTCCTCAGCGTCTGGACAACCTACAGGTTGAGATCATGTGATGTTTCAAAACTTAAGTATACACAAAACAGTAGTACTGTCAATATTGTAAAATATTCCAAACACATCATGCCTCAGTACTTAAGCCTATACTGTACCCACAGTGTTGCAGCTACTGTACAAAGTAGAGTTAAAAAGAAGCAAGAGTTTTGAGTGAACCCTCTTACTGTACATCTTACAAAACTGCCATCTAGACATAGAACCATAACCGTTCAATTTTTTTCAAGGCACATTACTGAAATAGTGAAAATCCAAAAATAGAGCCTCCCTCCCAAAAAAATCTGGTTACTGTAGGATTAAAAGGATGCATTCATCCAAGCAACCACATTTACTATTTTGAAAATTGCAGTTAATCTATGAAGGGCATTAATCTTGAAATCATACGTGACCTTTGAACTTGATGACATCTTTCTATACACAGACCACAAGGGTAATAATGCTTCTAGTTTTGTTTTGAAATCACAAATTTTTTTATCCAAGTAAATGATGTACACTGACTGTAAATCCCTGCCTCTCCCTCTTCCCCCTCCCACACACTTCTTGCATTAAATCCGTACCCCAATGTGCTCTATTGTAGGGGTGCACCGGAACTCGGTTCCAGCCGGAACCTCAATTTTGCCAAGTTCCGGTTCCGGCCGGAACCTTTTGAAAATAACCAGCCGGAACCGGTAAACTTGCTACAAGTCTGATTTTTACAAAGTTTGGTAAACTTCCAAAAAAACAATGTAAAACTGCAAGTATTTTTCTTTTTCTTCCCAAATGTACTAATTATCAAGGCCTGTGTGACATTAAGAGTACCTTGACCTCATGTACAAGGTTTGCTTGGGTGTGTTCTGCCTGTTGTTTAGCCCATACAGTACTGTAGAATTTGGTTTTCAGATAAGCTGTGAACCTATGCTGAAAATGGCAATACAAACTTAGGCTTTGGAAACACTTATTCCATCAGTACAGACTACTGTACTTAGTCTTATTCAGCTTATTTGATCAGAAAGGCCCCTACACATATTTTCATAATTCTAAAAGATGAGCCATACTGTAAAGCAAAACCAGTACACTTACAGTATGATGGCTGCAACATTTTCCCATGTCTACATTTTAAAATTTCCTTCTAAGCTTTCCAGCTTACAAGTAAAACAAAATCATTTTAATGATAGAATGCTGACCTTTCACTAACAGTCCACTCAGCAATTGACTGAGACTATCTACTCTCCATGATCACCCCCCGTCCTCATCACCATATTCATGTGAAGGATTTCATGTTCTGCCAAGTTCATACAGTTTGCATACATGTACAATTTTATAATTAAAGGTTACAAATAAACAGTTCAAGGTATCATATTTTCTATTTTTCTATCAAAAATGGACTTGCAGCAAGCAGGAGTACAGTGTAAGTCAGAACCACACCTCAATGTGATGCAAAAGTCTGCTGAGGGGATACCACTAGGACAGAGGCCAGGGTGGGTAGGATAATAATTGATGCAGCATCTTCTCCAAACTTCCCAAGCTTGATGGCCAGGAATGTCTTTTTTGATACGTCTTCAAAATGCACAGTTCGTATCACCTCCAGTAAGCTGTGTCGCCAACGTGTTACATACTGTAGAAAGAAGAACATGTACAACCTTGTTAAAATCACATCATAAATTTCACCTAAGGCCAAACCTCTCATCAATGCTATTGTGAAAACAGGACATCCCATGGCCTTAGCCAATTTTGTCCTCTAGATAGAGTTACCATTCTTTAATTTCTTTTTCTGCATGTCTTTTGAAAGGAAGGAAAGGGAGGTAAAAAACTACCATAGGCAATTAAGCACATGTAGCCTACTATAGCTGTCATTAGGCATGATGAGGTACAAAGTTATGGCACTCTTCATTCCTGACGTTCCAAAAGCAGTAAAGCCCATTGGTCAAGTCCACTGGTCCCAAAAATATCAACATGTGAAATCCCATTGACTAGTAGAACAATGGGCAGTGGGAGCAAGGGCCTGTAGGACTATGGGGCTTAATAATCCAGACTTAAAGACCAGTCCCACAAGCAACACTTGCACTGATTTCATGTCCATTGAGGTAATGGTACTCAATCATGTATTTCTGAAGTATTCCTGTGAATTTAGTTATTTTTGATATTGCATCCTATTGTGGTGGTCACATACTGTAAACTGCCAAATGGGGGAATCCCACTAGAGAGGATCCACGAGGCTAAGGTCTGCAAGACTGAAATTCCATTAGTGTGAGTACGTGAGACCATACATTAAAGGGATTTGCCAGTGACAAAAATCAATACCTTCAAAAAATGCAGAAAATTTTTCTATTCTACGAGATGAAAACCGCATCTTTATAGCTTGTTGCATTTGGAAGTTACTAATTTTCAAAGAAATGCAATTTTTTCTCAAGCAGAAATGCATTATGGGAAAACTGTGATGT
>JAAAJZ020167932.1:0-13664 GCA_010015985.2 Actinopyga echinites
TACAGTTACGTATTCCCATTGAAACAGTGTGTAAAAACGTGAAGGGGAAAGGAAATTTTCCCCCTAACGACAATTTCGCCCTAACGTTGATTTTTTGAGCAAAAATTTCCCCCTTTTCCACAATTAGGTATATATATATATATATATATATACACATAATAGAAATAGGGTCCACGTGTATTCCACTGATAAATAATAGATAAATAGACAGAATGCAGATCACAGTTGACAAAATAAGAATACTGTAAAACGAATTTATTGTTGAAATTTTCGGTCCTACCGAGGACCTTCTTAGTAGTTGCCGAAGTCAACTATGATCTGCATTCTGTCAATTTATCTATTATATATATATATATACAATTCTATTTTACAGTGATTTTTAAAATTATACCAACCTATAATACATACATATGAAATGTGAAATGTGGAGGAGGTCTGAAAAAAAGCCTGAAGCGAGAAGCGTGATATTGTTAACCTTTAAATGTCCAGAAGTGTTTTAACAAGCTCCAGAATAACCATCTCTTTTTTCCCAGTTAACCCGGAAGTCAAAGGGTTAAAGAAGTTAGGGTATGGTAATGAAAAGAATGATAGCCTGCATTTAAGAAAAAATAAAACAAAAGAGAAGAACCTATGTAAAAAAGTAGGTTAAGATGCATGTAGAAAGTGTATCTTAAGTCAACTTATACAGTACTTTGATTGGGTACATCAATATATATAAACTAGAGCAATATTGCAGTAGCTCAACAGGTAGACAGTCGACAAATTTTACAGGTAGTTTCAGTCTTTCACCAGTTGGTATTTGAAGATTTTCCAGAAAAAGATGTGTGTTTTCTTACTCAGGCATGCGTTAAAATTATTACATACATTTTAATGAGGCACTTTCAATTTTACAATAGGAATGAAGGAATTTCTATGCAAGAAATGAATGGATCAGGGACTTTAAACTTACATTATTGCTTTTGTGTTTTTTTTTTCAATGGGAGGTGACTTATTAAAGTACAATAAACATAGGTCATTTTCCTGTTTTTCTGTAAAATGTTAGAAACATTGGAAACAGAAAAAAGGGCTCTACACAAAATGATAGTTCTTTATTGCTAGACTACTACTTCAGTTCAGTTCAGTTTATTGAATTCAGGGTCAGGAAGCCACTTAAACAGACAACTGAAGAAGACATACCATTTTAAACATTGCTTTCAACTTGATGATTGTTGTTCTTAAGTTAGCTATGTTTTGCATTGTTTAAATTGTTTTATTGTTCTATATTTTTTATCTTGCATGTGTCTATTGTATCTTTAGTATTTTTATTTGCTTTACATCATCATACATCTGTCCCTTCTACCACCAAACTAATGCTCATCAAATGTGATGCAAAGGTATGATTAATTCCAGTGCCCCCAAATTTGAATTTTCCCAAAGCCATGTGCTCCCTAGTCATTACTGGTGCAATTGCCTTAGCCCACAGAACGGATGAAGTCTTTTTCGTTCAACTCATTGCAAAAAAACAACAGAGGGGTGTAGCCACAGAGAGCTGCTTTGCCGACTAGTTGCCTCTGGACCCCACTAGGAACCCAATGGCATGTGCAGTAACTCACTCCCTCAGAGGAGTGGTGCCTTTGGTGCCGTTTGTTCATTCCATTTTTTTTTCAGTACTTCATTCTTAGGAGTTCCTCTTGTAACCATAACGTATCTACATACCAAGTATGATATTCATCCCAGCTTCCAATCTTGAGATACCATGTTTACAAAGTTTTCAGACTTTGACCCCCTGGTGCCTCAGATGATCTCTGACCCCCACCAAAAACAATAGGTTTCTTTCTCTTACCATAACACATCTACATACTAAGTATGACATTCATCCAAGCAGTATTTCCATGATCCAAGCTTCCCAGCTCAAGATATAGTGTTAACAAGGTTTTCAGGGTTTGACCCCTGTGACTGCAGATGACCTTTCACCCCCACCAAAAGCAATAGGGTTCTTCCTCTCAACATGGCAAATATTTGTACCAAGTATGAGATCTGTCACAGTTTCCTGTGTTGAGATATCGTGTTAACGCACACACATACACACATACATACATAGGCCATCGCAGATGCATAGGTTTCTCTTTTCATCAAAATCAACGAAATGCATAGCTTCTTCGGTTATCTTCATCCCAAACCCACAAAACAGCTTTGTATTTACTCTAGTGTTGCTCAAAATACCTAAACATGGACACCATCCCTATTTACAACCCTCAAGGCAGCGATTAAATTCCTTCAAAAATTGAGTTTTATTCATTTAAATGTTTCATCCAGACTTGCTGGACCTATGTGTCAACACCTCATTTGAATTTTATTTACGTTACCAAAAATAACCATTTCTGGATGGCATATGAAGAGATGGGAAGAATAATTTGAAAAACATGGCAGTAAAGTTTTCTCTATCCACGTTTTCAATTGCCAATTCTCCAAAGTCATGTTTGCCAAACTACTTGATGACAAACATCAACAAACATCATTTAAGGCAATCTCACTTCAGTAGTTTTCAATAATTTCAAAATTTTACGTGATGTAAGTAACATGGACACCATGGCATATGTAAGTGGTGGAAACTTCTCATTCGATACAATTTAAGGTGCATTTATGATTAGCCATGTGGTTTGCAAATGTTGTTCCTGCTGTTGCATGCACAATAGCATCATAGAATATGAAAAATATTGCCCCACAGCTAATTACAAAGAACTGTAAATTTTACAAAATTTTAAATTATGTGAGATAAAACCATTATGGTGCTATTATTATCATTGACCTATGAAGGTTGCGAGGGATTTGCTATCCGATTGACAGGAGCCTATCAATGAATAGAAAAACTAACTGTATTTTGTTGTATTTGGTATAAAATGTAGTTCCATGGTTGGTATGTACTCCAGACATTCAAGAGTTCTTCAGATCAAATGCCAGGAGAAACACCTGAAAATTTTCTTGCAGCTCAGAATTGCTTATTTGATGAAGCTGTTTTGGAGTGGTGTTGAGAGGTTCAGAGCTCCTTAAACTTTCCAGCACTTCAGAAAATGTCTTCCTCGAACCATACTGGTGGTTTGTCTTGGTATCCAATGTTGTGGTTACACAGAAAATTTGTAGCAACTTCTGTTTTCTGACCTTTTGTTTGATGGAGAATGAGAATGTGGAAAAAAATTATCCTTGACGACCCTGCCAACCATCCTTGACGACCTTGTTTCTCGGCTCCCATGCAGTAGCATGGGAGCTGAGAAGCATGGTGGTTTGCGTAATGCATAATGGACTTCTCCATTCACCCAAAATATAGGAAAATTGCTCAGAAGTTTCCCTATTCACCTAAATTCTGACAATTGGTGTGAACAGAAAAACTAAGATCTTGACACAGAGAATGTTTGAGAAAGTTGGCTTTGGAACGGTATTTTGTCCTTTCCTCGGATATTTGGTCATAGTCACATTGGGAAGATCTCGACAATATATCAGCAAAGTTTGCAAATACATTTTTGTTTGCTCATGTAATTTCATGCCCACAAAATGGAGTTTGGTTCTTTCAGTTGGATAGTCAGAATTTAGGTGGATGGGAAAACCTTTGTGGGTTTTCACTGAAAAGTGCTTTTGGTGAGTGGGGGATTTGATCCCGATTTCTCCAAGCCACAGTACTTCTGGGCTTCCATACAGTAGGGTATTGCAGCTTGTAGTTCTGTGATAACTATAGATAGGATTTGAAATGGTTACTTTTGTACTTAAGATTGAGTTGTTCAACATATTCTTTCATTTGGTGAAATACAATTATTTTTGATGTACTGTTTTCAGTCAAAAAGATTGCACACTTATTCATTTTAACTTCTTTTCTATTTTAACAGATTCAATACAATTTGCACCAGAAGATTATGCAAAAGCAACCAAATTTTGCAAGTTTGCAATAAGTGCCCTTCAGTATGAGGATGTGCCAACAGCTATTAAAAACTTAGAGGATGCCTTGAGACTGTTGAAAACAGGCAGTGTGTGAATGGTACAGCAAATTGGTAGGTTTCTTAAAAACAACAGAAACCTGGAAATTATCCAGGGGAACACTGAAGTAGTGGGCATACTCTCTACTCTGGTGGTCTGAAAAACTAGGGGCTGTAACCCCTTCTGATGCTAATGATCTCTTGTGGAGTGTCAGGAGGGGATGTTGCAAGGTCATGACAATGGGGGAGGGGGGGGGGGAAGAGTGGGAGAGATTTAGTGGCCTGCATTATAGTTAAAACTATTTGCTGGGTGCTGCCAGCTGAAATATTTCCTGAATGTTGCTCAACTTAGCTATCTCTCCTTTCAGATGATTTTGGTAGGGGTATGAAGGACAGAATGTTTTTCTGTAATAACACTAGCCTTTAATTCACTGCATCCTCCATACCTAGTGATCATTTGGAGGAAAGATGAAACAAAATGGATCAAACTCCAACTTCTTTGTCCAGCCTCACCCTACCTGTGGTATTGAGCATGCTACTGATGTACCACATGCCAAGTTGGTTCTTGCAGGGATGGATGTTGTTCCCTGCTTTGGTTGGGTTAAAATGTTATATGTGCTGTACTCTGTATAAGTGTAATGTATGTGATGATATGGGAATGGTCAGTGCCATGTCTTTTCAGGCTCCATGCCCATAGCTACTGGCAGTTGCAACTAACCACCTACACTGAGGTATGACAGGAACTGCATTCTAAAGTGGATGTGCTGGTAAGTTCTCTGCTGTAAACTATGACATCTGTGAACTCTGATGGCATTGCTATGGTAGCCTCACGAAAAGGCCTGGATAACCGACCATTCCTGTAAGATATGAGAAAATGCCAAAAAGTTCTAATCTGCTAATGTATTAGTTGAATCTTTCTGAAACTGAGCTGAAACAAGATACCTTTTGTCATTTGTAGAATAATTTTAAGGCTTTTCTAAGGTCTCTGCATATCACTTTTATATTCACTACATCCCCTTTCCGTACCTGTCTCCCACACAACTGTAGCACTGGCCCCGCCCCAATGCCAGAACCGGCAGTAAAATTGCACTGAGCACCCTCTGGGGCCCTGTGGGAGACAGGTAGGTCAGGTGTTAGCAACTACCCAAACCAGTTGAGTTTTTGAGTGTCAACATCAGTATCTTTCTTCTTGGTCTCCTGTTGCGTAATGTTATGCAAAAAATAACAGCTGTAAGTGTATCTGTGATCAACTTTTCATATATTCCTATGATGACCGTCTTCGTGACCTTCCATCAGGTTATCTCAGAAAAATTTTCTTAATATGTAGATTTCCTGTTTTGAGTTATTGTGAGAAGTTGGACATTTGTTAATATTGCAGGTATGCTTAAGATGTGCAATATGTATTGCAGACATTTTAATTCATGTCACCAGTGACTGTGTGAAGTTATTTCTTCCAAATTGAAGGCAGCATTGTAATGTACTTTGCTACTGTAAATAGACAATACCTGCTCTGCTGTGTGTACTTGTCATGCACAGTTTTGGCTTTAATGGACGTACATCGACAAAAACATGGACAATGATTGTACCCACCACATTGGCATTAATTTTCTCACATGTTGAATGTTGACTTTTCAAACAAAGTATGCCAAGTTTCCTTGCCTGTTGGATAATTTGAGTCAGCTTAAGCCTGCCATACACAAGAGAAATTAGCTGAGCGATGTGCCTGGCACATCACTTTGCTCAGCTTATTTCTTGTGCGTGCAGACAAGGTTTTGTGAGATTTGGCCTTCCAAGGAGAAGACTAAAATATTCAACGTGTTTGATGTCTTATGGCATGAGAGGCACATTTCTTTCAGTGTAGGGCTGTGCGCCTGACCTGACTGTACAGGTCACATCTTATTACCAGGCTTAAGCATGAGAAAAATTGTCTGAGCAAAGTGACATGAGATATTTTGCTCAGCTCATTTCTCTTGTGTGTGGCAGGCTTTAGCTTGCAGGAAGTTGAATCATAGTCACAAGTGTATTAGCAACCCCAAAGGTATGCTAAACTGAAGTGGCCAAAGGAGCGAGAGGAAAGAAGAGCAGTTTACGTGATCATTTTACTTAATGTATGGTGTGTAAAGAAACATACTGCATTCAGTCTTCAGTGTAACTTTCAAGTTTATTCTCAGTACATACATATCTATTTACAGTGTGGTTGTACAAGAAAGGAAGAAACAAAGGTTGAACAGTGGATCTTGTAAATTGGGGGTAATGTTGGGCAATATTGACTTTTTTACCACCAAGATAACAAAACAGAATTATCGCGTTAACTCGATAATCACGATAATTTTCCTATAAAGGCAATTTCTCGATACTTAAGTAGGTCTGTAATCGATGAATGCATGAATCCATTTTGCTGTCTCCTCGATGGAAAAGTGTGGAGAGAAATGATGTACTCTCATCGATTATACATCAGTTCAATGTAATAATAGAATGCTTTCAATAAAAAAAAATATTTTGGGGCAGAATGAGAAGAAACAAAACAACACAAGGCAAATTATTTCACATTTTATTTACAAAAAATTATCATCATTTCTTGAATCCTTCTTATCGTATCGTCCCGCAAAAAAAATTATCGCGATAAAAATAATTTTTGCTTTATCACCCAACACTAATTGGGGGTGTAAGGAGTAGGGTGGTTATCTAGCTTTCCCTTCATAAGCTGACTGTCTAGAATAAGTTTAATACTTTCAACAAATTGGTGATTTCAATTGGGGTTTGGGTTTGTCCGATTCAGGTCTCGTCAGATTCAGGTCTCGTCCACTTCAGGTTGCTCGTTACAGCTGCTGGGCTGCTGACGATGTCAAGAGCCCCCTCCACTCCCTTCCCAGCTTTTGGGAAAGTAGCTTAAGACTGGGGTATACACTCTTATCTGTCAGATGGGGATGTTAAATGGTGGTCTCGGGAGCAGGTTTGGGATTGGTACAACCCTGCCTCGAAAAAACTCTTAACACTTGCTGAAAAGTGTAGACAAAACTTGCCACTGCTCATCCATACTCAACTTGGTATAGGGTCCACAATCAGTTTTAAGTGGGGGCTTCCTGGCCCTGAATTCAATAAATTTAAACTAAAAAAATAGATTTTAAATAATGTGGCTGGGTAATGAGTCAGTGTTAAGCCGGCTGGGGTCCCATCTATGTGATTCAATGAACAGTTCAACTGTCAAGTGAATTCACAGTTGAAAAAAGTTGATCACAAAAGATGTGTGAGAAGAACACAGTGTTCTGTCTTTGATTCAACTTGGGTCCACTTTAATCATTTTATCAACTTTCCAAGTGGATTCTCCTGTTCCACAGAGTACCTGATGTTTCAACTCAGTTGAAAGTTGAATTGCATGTTGAAGTGCACAGATCGAACCCAGTGAATAATTTGGAGTTCAAATTTTGTGTAGCAGGTTGGAGTATTTGACAAGTTTTGTAGGGTAAACTGTAGGTCTATTCACCCCAAAAATAAAACTGCTACACAAGTTTTCACTTGTGTAGCAGTTGACCATTTTATATAGCAAAATTGGATGCGATACCAGATAAATCATTCCCTGGAACCTCTCTGTTAGTTCTCATACAAGAAAACAGTTTATAGAGACTTTAAGGTATTGCATTCTCATCGGTGATAGTGGCTTATGTTGTGATGGATTTTGTTTTCAGATATGTAGACATAGTCATAAGTGAGGGTGTGTCACACAATGGGACGTGGTAGTAAATCGCCATTTGACCAAATGTAGAAAATTCTTGCTTTGTAAGTCCCTGGATGAGTGGAGTGATGCCTGGAATCAGAGGATTATTTTGAGAGGGGGAAAGTCATGCCTTGGGGAAGTAACATTACATATTAATAGAAATAAGTTATCATGATAAAGTAGTAAAGAGGCAAGATTGTGGGGAAGAGATGGGGGTAGGGTGCAGAGAGGAAAGACTAGGTTATTGAGAAGACCTGTGTCCATGGCCTGAGTTGAAATGTGATGGTCAGGAGAAAGGAACCTCAGTGTTAGTTGGAGCCCAAGAAGCTTTAGTGTTTATGATTTTAATTGATTTAATCAAGTGACAAGGATGTGTTATCTTATTTTATAGAACTTAACATTTATTTCTTTGTGTATCGGGAGTGCAAGCTAGTGTACATACATATCAAATTCTGTCAATATTTGTGTATTTCTAAATAAACAAATACAGTTACAACTTACCATAAGTGGATTTTTGTAATTTTTTCAGTCCGTGATTCCAAACAAAATGGAAGGCAGTTTACATTTTGAATGAGGTCAGAAATTAAGTTTTAATACACCAATAACCATCTTCAAATCTTTGAATTTGCATTGTAGACCAATGTCCCCAAGTAGGAGCTGCCAGTGATTGTGAAGGGGCCATTGGAATGTTGGAAAATGAATTCAAAGGAGTTGGAAGGGCCAGGGCATGGTCAAAATACCCTCCAGCTCAAATGTTTCTGAACTACTGTTGCATAGTCAAGCTTGTGAACTCTCTACTGACCATCAGAACAGGAAATGTGTTTTCAGTCTGATGTCAACAGGGAGGCCACCAGCTGGTTGAACTAATCATACTTACAGGTATATTTAGGAACCTTCACTTAGGCCTGCTTCAAAATTCATCAGGAAACGGTTTCTTAATGAAGACTCAACCTCACCATAAAGCTTTACATTGAATATTTTAAATGGATTTTAAACCATAAATACAACCAAAGTTAAAGAGTTTCTGCTGCTCGAAGATTTTATAAATTAATAAGGTCCTAAAAATCATCACAAGTTTATTGGGTATCAAGAAATTGCCTAGAAAACAAGTCAATAATGACTGGACATAGAAACAATAGGGCAGGTACAATGTGTTTTTTAGGTATCAATATTCCTTAATTTGCTTATCATTTGCCCCAAGGAGGTGCACTAGGGTAACAACCATACAGAAAGTACCCTGGATAATATCTCTGGGACATAGTTTTCTGACTGGAGCTGAAGTCATCACTTTAGCACATAATCACTTTAGATAACCCAGTTGCTTAAAGTCCAAAAGGGAATGCAATGCAATGCTGTTGCGTGCTGTAATTGGTAGGTAATTTTTACCTTTTGTCTCTGCACCTCAAGTCTGCTTCTCTCGTAAAGGCAAAGGTTATAGTAAGTCGATATATAACGTCACGTCATTGTCACTAACAGTTGGTTGCTGGTTGCTTACAGCTAGTTTTGTCCAGCTAAAGACGTATGACACGAGATGGGGCCAACTGAACAAAATGTGTGTAATGTCTTTGGTGCAATGTTGCTCAGTGTGTTTGTGGATTAGAACCCTGGCCTGTTCCACAAAGAGTTACGATCGATCTTAAGTTTGATTCTCAGTAGCTAAGTCAACAGTAAATCATACTTAAGATTGAACGTAACTCTGTGGAACAGAGCCCTGTTTTCAGAGTTAAGATCAATCTTAAGTTTGATTTGCATAGGCCTTTTGCATGATAAATCACACTATCATAACTCATCATGAAACAGATGGCTGTTATTGTAGTAGGTCATTTTCTTAAAATATCACTTAAATATTTCTTAAAATATCATTTTCTTAAAATATCACTTAAATCTGCATTGAATTCAGATAGGCGAATTATGAGTGTAAAATGTTAGTTTATACTCAAAGGGGTTTCATATTACCCTTGAAACAAACTGTTTTGTCCTTGAAAAGTGCTCGAATTAATTTTGAAGAACTGTGGAAACCCTGGGATGCAATCTCAAATGGGGACCATTTGCTGGTGGCAATATGCAGTGAAAGAGACTCTTGGAGGCTGAAATTCCGATAAGAACTCCCACATTTTTTAAATATTTTAAGTCAAGTAAAGATGGCCTTTGGCCAAAGACACTTGAGGACGTGTGGCCTGTAGAGTCACAACCAAGGAAGGGAGTAGTGCCCTACGGAAATTGAAATGGGACATATTTGGATATATCAGATTAGCTTGAATTAGAGCAGAAAAAGGAATCTATTACACTGATTTTAGGTTATATATTTTATCTGACATTTCAATGCTTGAGGTCATGAATATTCGAGTTAATCACAAATTTGACTCAGTTAGGACCCAGGTAAGAAAATTTTTATGGAGATTTCTTAAAGTTTCTATCTTGTGATTTAAAGATTCAAAGCACTTTCCTGGCAAGATAAACTATCGTACTACATGTCAGTAATCTTCCAAAAATTCACCTTGAGAAAGATTTCTGTTCAGAAGACAAAGGTGGGCCATCAAACAGACCTAAAATAAAGACAGACACATTGCCACTGGAAATAAGAAACAAACACGTTACGTGATTTGATTTCCACCCAATCATGTTTATTCATTGACTTGTTCATATCAAAAGGGCTACTAACAGAAAATTAAAGCAACACGGCTTGAGTAAGTCTAAACTAACGTCATATCGTATGTAATGTTCTATTTGAATGAAACTTGCATAACTTTTACATTTAGGCCTACGGTGGCTTGTAATGGAAGCGGCCAAGGTGAAAAAAGAGATAAATGCCAGATTTGTGAAATTATTAGAGCCAATGTTGTCTTATAAATAAAGTAGCATGATGGACTGAAAGTAAGCTGTCAGACCGTCAACCAATATAAGGAAATGTTATCCCACGAACACTGTCATTTTACTTACAGACAAGTGAGGTAAAACGATGCATTTTTTACACTGTGCTATTAGTGGATCAGTCCTGCTAAAAAAGTAACAAAATGTTTTCCAAGTCTTGAGACCGGATGATCTAATCCATTATTACGACATGACCTAGAAATCAGAGCATTGACTTTCAATGAATCAAAGTTAAGTCCACATTACGTAACCGTTTTAACTTAAAATTACTTAAATGGAAAATGCTGTAACCCCAATTTGAATAAGTAGGCCTATTTCACCATATTCTAATTCATGTATGGCTCTTTTTAATCATGTGACAACATTTTTGTTACTGACTTGTTAAATTTTGCAACATAACTCCTAGGTTATGCAGTCTTTATGTTCTGCGACATCACGAAGAATGCATGTAGAAAACGAGAGGAGAACTGCAAGATTTTGATGATTTTCAAAATAAAGTTGGGGCGACTGCTTATTTCCCTTAACTGTTTCTGTTACAAACGGCGTTCCATGCATGATTAATAAATTTAAAGTTGTATTTGCATTCATGGCATATACTTGTTATACTGGCCTTTGTGAGCAATTACTCGTCTTTGGTCCCGTAAAATCATAGGTGTCTCGATACCTTAAGATAATATCAATGTACGGTACCATACAGCAAGAAACTGTAAAATTTCAGGTAGGGACAAATTTAAATGCACGTTTGTCTAAAACGTCTGCCACCAGTGCAATAACCCATTCACAATTACCCAATCAAACGGCGACTGAGACCTCTCGCTCGTTCAACTGTTAATAAAAACATACTTTGAACGTCATAAGTATCATAAAATTTAGACTCAACGGTGGGTTGTATGCATATCAATCTAATATATCGATCTTTAATGAAATACTCCAAACACTTAAATAAAACATGCAAACAGTGTAAATGATAACCATTGGTTGTTTTAAAGCAGTGAAAGCATGCTGTCCATTTCAAAGTCTGAAAAACGCGGAGGAAATTTTCCTGAAAATCTTAAAATGTGAGAACCTCTACAACTTTGGTTGCCCCCCCCCCAAAAAAAAAAAAAACCATAGGAGAATGTGAGATAGGCCACTTCAGGATTTAAAGTAGGACTTTATTGTTTTCATGTCCACTACCAAAGTTGCAGATTACGTCATTTCAGGGCGTCAAAGTTAAGACGTATTTGATTCTTATGATATATGCAGGCCTACAGCAGGAGGACGGAAACGGGGATTTTTCATGCAGTTTATATTAAACCACTACTTTCACATCTTCCATAAACCAAGGCGGGCCATATAATACCTCTTTGTACAAAAATCGCTGACCATACGCGATAATGTGTGAGGGTGAGACTTCATGTCTGAGGTTAGAATGCATTATTACAGAGATGGCGGAATTTGATTCAGGTAATGAATATTCAAATTGCATGCAACACTGACGGAGTGTCTAGGCATGCGCACCACTCTGCTGGCTTGATTGATGGCATTGTAAAGGTAGGCTAGTAAGATCTGATCAAATGATGACTTGAGCAAGTTCAAGCTACATACTGCCGTGGGTTTAACACGTTGGCGAGGCATCAGCTTGTATGAGGAAGTCAACAGGATAACCAAACAGAAAAAAATAAGAATAACTGAAAATATTTTTGCAAGCAGGAATGAAAATGGACGTTTTGCTTTTAAAATGGAAGAGCATTACTCGCTTTTACAATTGCCAACTGAATGAGGTAAGCTGTTACAAGGAAATAATAAGCAAAACCGAGGAAAAATGTGAGGAAAAAATATGTAAAAATAATAATTGACCAGACCGTTTTCTTCCAAGAGTGCAGCGCAGAAAATAAAGAAAGCTGGAACATGAATATAAACTTTTACACGGTTTGAGATAAAAGTGGCGGAATATATGCCAAATGAACTTTGAGACGAGTCGGAGGGTTATCGATAGAATTTATCAAGAATATCTACATAATGAATTAGTCAATTAACACCACGATTTCATGTAACTTAATATATTATGCGTTAAAGCCGATGAATTTTAACGAGAACAACAAAGTATTTCAGTACATTTGTAACGGTATTCTTGTCGGGACTGTATGACGTCAATTTCTGCTAACCAAACGGAAATTTCAACATCAATTTGGGCAAAGCAATAAGTTTTGCAGGAACATTTACACATACTGACCATTATACAACAATATACTTAATCTGGCTTCACTAATTTACCCTAATATTACTTTGTTTACTTACTTCTTCTCTATCCCTTCGTTTGAAGAAAGGAGAAAAGATAAAAGCAGTGCAGCTGATGACGAAAATTAAAATGTAATGCCCTTAAAATGAAATTAACCTTGTCGTAATGTGCTACCATACACTGGGGATAGAATGTCAGACTGTGGCTTCTACTTATCGTCATATTGATCACAACCACCACAATGGAAGCCTTACCGGCATCTGCGATAGGTTTCATTTCCCCATTAGAAATGCAGATGCGTTCTCACTATCGGATTAAGGGCGGGGCAACAGGTGCACGTGCCCCGGGCCCCCGGGCCACATTTGGAGCCCCCGAAGTTTGGGGCCCCCACATTTAGAGTATCATAAAATTTACAAAACTGTCGTAATTGGGATCCACGACCTTTATTTCTAAGTCCTTACCATGTGACATTGAAATTATGCCTTTCCCATGCTATTTCGTTGACTAACACAGGGCCCACCGGACCCATGGTTTGAACCCGGTGACAAAAAATTGTCACACCGGATACACGAATATTTCGATGATCACTAGCTATTAGCTTTCTGCTTTTAACCTAAACAGGCTAAACTGCTATTGTTTTCTGGCCACATTACTGATATTATAGCGTAACTAGCGGCGGCAGGGGGCGTCTCCCCCCGGTTCCCTTCTCAGAGGAAGTGGGCCCCTTTCTCAAATGACGATGATCTTTTTCACCCTAATCTGGATTATTAGGGGCCCACTTTTATTGCGAAAGGGGGCCATGACGTGGGGCCCCTGAAGTGAAAGGGGCCATCCTTTCTCTAATCTCAATTCAACTTCACTATACACTGAGATGTCCTAAAAGCTCACTTTTTCGGCGCGCTCCGCGCGCCCC
>JAAAJZ020169036.1:0-13645 GCA_010015985.2 Actinopyga echinites
CTTATTCAGATGAAGTGAAAAGGGGGCCATTCTTACTCCACAATCTCCATTCAATTTCATTTTTTTTTCGGCTCACTTCACGGGGCTCCATATTCATCACATGAAAACACACTACTGCAGGGGATGAGATCAGCAACTCTGTGGATTGCCCTCTTGTTAGTAAATTATTCAAACCAACGAGTTGAAATAGCTGGTAATGCAATGTGTCTCACTTTTATCGTTAGACACAAGCATTTGCAGTAGGTTTTACACGCTCAAACTGACTTATACCGGTTCGTTCCTCTTGCCTCTTGCAAACAACATAAAAAACTATTTTTTCGCGCAAGGTATGTCATCGATTACGGGTAAAAACAACAAAGAAAATGATAGGGATATTCTCAAACCTAAAATTATTTGGACCTCAATTTCCTTTAGGCTTGTCGTGAGTGTAATGTGCGGTACTCCCTAACATGTCGTGGTAAGTGAGTTCATTGGTGAACTTGAAAAACAGTTTCACCTTCTGCCTAAAATGCTTTATTCGTAGATACCTCACATGCCTTACTTCCCAATACCTCATGATCGGCGGGACTCGGGTTCAAGGGCTCCAAACTGCGGAAACGGGTTCTTACACCAGTACTTTGTGCTATTCAAATTAATATGCCTTCCTTAATGCCAGATAATAAGAGAACAGATGCGATGGGTTGGGACTCAAACATTTCACCTAATTTGCTCTTGTCTTCTTACCTTCCACTTGAAATTAAATATTTTTTGTTCATTCTTTAATTGCCGAGAACACTGGATCTATGGACCCCTATGTCAGGCCCTTTTGCTGTGAATAATACTTCCCTATCATTTTCATTTTGCTTCTTTCCTTTTTCTTTTCCTGTCTTTTTTTTTACTTACCCTTCCTTCCGTTTGTCGTTTCGTTTCCTTTCTTGTTTATCTTTCCCTCCATCCTCCCCGGGAACGGCGGCCCCACTAGAATCTCACTTGTTAAGAAATTGAACTTTTGGGTGTTATTTTTAAACCCTTAAAATGAATCATGATGTGCTGATCCATACCCCATTTCATCTGTCAAGTGTGAAACGTAAACAAACTTCATCCTTTAGTGGTTCTTCATTGCACCGAAAACATTGAGGTTATGGCATACCACAGTGGACGGATGTATAATCTATATTGCATGAATTATTTCCCAGCGATTACATCGACATTCAGCTAGTCATATATGGTATCAGAGTCCTGATTATGGGTGTAGAACCCAGGAAATCACATTTAAGCTTGCGTACCATGCTTTCAATTTTTTTCGGCCAAGTTTAGGGAGCATAGCAACAAGTCCTCTCCCCACCACTCACACCAGTAGGCAAATATATCCGCCGAAGCACCTCTCCGTACGTTGCTTTGTATCTGAACGAAATGAGACTTAGTCACTCCGCTGGGTATGTTAGTACTAATTACGTAAATTTACTTTACCTATGTAGGCCATGCTGACATACAGAGCTGACCCCTTGATTGTTCCCTGCAACATTTAAAAAGCTAGTTTCCTCGCAGGAGCGTATGAAGTAAGAGCTGGGGCTCCCAAGAGGCCGGAAATTCAGAGTCACCCAGCTATCTTTCCCCTTAACCTGTACTATAAAGATCCGCGAGAGAAATCAAATTCTTAAAAATAGGGTTATACTAGTTATTCCTACGTTATTCAGTAATTGAAATCTCTTTAACACACTGTGCTTCCTAATTTTGGTTTGTGCTGGACTAAGAAAACAAAATTCCTACTTAAGAATACAGGAGTCTCATCAAGAGGCCATCCAAACTAATACGAACAAGAATTGATGCATGCTATTTTAGACGGATGTGAGAACGTTCCAATGATCCTCAGAGCAGTTGCCCCAAAAGTTATCTTGGTGGCAAGAACTGATGTTGCTTACTTATCACAAGTTAACAAAAGCCTTTAATTAAATGTAAAGAAATCTTTTTTTGTGCTGTATTTATACCATAGAGCTCCGTACATGGCTATGGCATTACTGAGAATATTGTTATGCAGTTAGGCATTAGTTAGAACGCCCTCTTTTTTCGCTGTCTAATTTTCGGTATTATGTAAGTAATGACGTATCCTCCACGTGAACTGTTCTCTCAGTTTCTTGGAGAGGTCTCTTGGCGAGGATCGTTAGTCTGCAATCCCCAGTTGAAGTGTTCGGCTGGGTCGAGTGTTGGCTCCGACCAGTGTGGTCATATGTTTGTATCGTCCTGTACATATCGTCTTGTATTGTACCGTCTTTGGTTTTACTTTCTTTTCTGTTATTTGCCTACTTTTGTGCTGTTAGTAAGTCTTGCTTTACCGTATTTCATCACTGTTGTTGTGTTTTTACCTGGTCTTTGCCTACATAATTTAATCTGGCCACTCTTCGCCACCTAAAACCCTGCCCCTGTGGAAAACTAGCTCGATCCTCCTTCGAAATTTATCGTGTTTAGCACTGCTGGAAGGACACATGGATTTGGCATTACAATACCAAATAATTATGTTAAGATATATGCCTTTTTATATCTCAGTCCTGTGCCTACAGTAGTTTACTGAAATTGGAAAGAAACCCCCTCCCATGAGCCCTTGATTCCCCCTCCCATACATAGATGGTACAGTATTGATCCTTCCCAGCCTCAGGTGCTGAAAATATACATGTTCTAAACTTTTGAAAAATGTATTACTACTACAGTTCTATTCAGCTCCGTCCACCAACATATTGAGTGGGAAAAGGTCACTGAAATGCATAAACTTTTCTTTTTAGTTGAGGTCAATGTGGTATTTTGGAATTACCACGGAGAGCACAGGTCATAGGTCAGGTGAGGTAATAAACCGTGTGCAATATTATTGTCATTAAAAAAGGCAGTGGCAGCTCAAGAGCATGGCGCAGCAACAGAGAGACGTGGCGTAGGCAATCAATTGATGGCGGAATGTAAACAAACCAGAAATCGTGCGGAGGCTGTAGTACACACAATGTGGGTGATTCCAAAATACCGCATAGGTAAGAAAAAAAAAACAAAGGCATGTGTTTAGGATGATTATAATTTGTACGATCTATTTCACTCCTACTCACCTCCTCTATTACTACTATTAGACAGTCCCATATACTGCACAATGATCACTGACAGTGGAAATCCTACCCTTACTAGGTGACGCTATACACACATCCTCACTATTCCACTGTAAGTCGCCCTTGTTTCATTGTCAGTGGAATGGTCAACATCGCATTAGTTAATATTCAAGTTTTTCGTGGATTAAGTAATAGGTGAGGTAGGGAGGGCTCATAGATTCGCAGAACAGGTAGGTTTGGGGATTTTAAACATAGCACATTCTGGGATGATGTTTATGGGAGTAAAATCTCAATAAAATATGATAATTTGTCAGAGATTAGATAACCCCTTCCCTCATTACCGCATGTTGTGTCCTTCCGTCCATCTTTGCATTCTCAATTAAAATTTTAAGGAACTTTTTCAGCTGTTTCCAGTCTAGCTTGAGCCAAGCATAGTTTTTAAACAGAAGGAAGTAGATCATATTAATCATACTCAAAGGTGTTTTGATATCATTAAAACTGGAATGGAGTTATCATGAATGGGATATTTAACCCACACAAAGAGCTTTTCATGTTCAAATGTTTGTCTGTCTCACAGGTAGGTAGGCCATTTAATCTTTTTACCAGCACTAAAAGTTGTTCATTCGCACTTCCTTATTGCTGCTATGGGGTGGGAAGTATCGTCATTACGCAAGTTTTGGACGATCAGAATAGTTATTGACTGAAAACGATTGACATGGAGGTTTTGAGCTTTATGAAAGCCATGTGTGATGAAATAACTTTCAAAAAATGACTTTGAGGATAATATTGAAGAGGGATTTAGCATGAGCATACAGGGTTGGGACTACAGCCCTATCATTACAGCAGAAAAATGAGTTCTTTTCGGGTAAACTTGTGGTTTCAAAAATGATCAAACTTTTGGGCAAAGGTGAATAACCCAGGCCCTTCCCCCTGCCATGTTAAAAAGGGTGCTGAACATGTATTGGGATAAGGATATACAAAGACTTTTCTGGAAATATTTCTGACAGCATCTTATAGGTACAGTAGAATGTCATAACTACAGAACAATACTGTCAAGGTTATATGACTCCTGCAAAGTAAAGCTCTAGCACCTATGCTTAGTGTCTGCATTACCAGTGGGATAGCAGGAATTGTGCATAGTTGTCGTCAATTCTTTGTTCCACAAGGGAAATTCTTGCACAGATTTCACAATGTTTGGGTACTATTCAGCATGGTTAGAGCTCTGAACCCATACCCTCCATCAAATCCCTGTGAACCAAAAAAAAATTTTAAAAAATGATGGCCATAAATTATCCCTCTCACAGGTGTGCCTTGGGAGGGTCTCTACAACAGTAGTACAACTCACAATTTAGGAACAACGTTCTTGAGTACCACTTGCCCATATCATATTCACAACATGAGTTATCAATCCCTGCACAAAAAAAAAAAAAAAAATTAACGTAAGGGGAAATTCTTTCATGGATTCCACAAGGTTTTGGTAATATTCAGCATGGTTAGAGCTTTCATCCCCTTACCCTCTATCAAATCCATCCATACACAATTGTTTTCTTTTTAAAATGAAGGCCTTGGATGAAAGTTCCTTCACGAGTGTGCCATGGACGGTACAAATCACAAAGCAGAAAAAAGTTAAAATACCACTTGCCCACTCCATGTAATATTCACAACATTAATTTGTGAGAAGAAACAGACTCATCATTTTCCTTGGAAAGCCTCTTTCTCTCCCTCCCTACACCCAGAAACTTTTCGTCACTTACATTAATGTTGTATCACTCACATCCTTGTTTCATTGCCATAAGTATTAAAGAAGATGCTCAAATGTTTGATGCTAGAGATAAAAATGAGGACTTTCTTTCAAGAAACTGAACTGCAAGTGTCAAAGCCTCTGAGATTGCACTTTTCAAAAAGAGCAGGTCTGAAGTAAAAATCCATATGTTTCAGGGAAACTGTTGATTGTTTTTCAACCATTAATTACTCAGCTCGTTTTAAAGATGGGGAAGTGATTGCCTGGCCAAGTACAGACAGGTGCCCTCTGCAGGTGTCTGTGAAAATTTCAGTGCAAATACAATTTATTGTGACAGTCTCTCTGCTACAAATCAAATATATACATAGATCCAGCTCGTCTCTCGTGATAATTCAAATAGTGGAAGTAAAATCAGGTGGTCTTCTGGAATGGATGTGCAAGACCCCCCTTCTCATTTATGAAGCCACGTAGCAGTTGTATTGTTAGTTTTGTTCCAGTTCATTTCATGAATGCAGTTGACTTGAAAGATTTGAGTAATCAGTTTTGATGAGGAGCAGGGGATGGGACATGGGGGGGAGGAGAAGGGGAGGGAGGTGTATAGTACGAGATTTTATTTTTTCATTGTACCTGTATGAAAAAAATATATTGGTGGTACGATGTCTGCATTGCATGTGATCTTTGTCACTATCAGTAGATGGCATTAAAAATTTAAAGTTTTCAGTCTAAGCAGATACACCCTGTAATATGAGCAAAACATTGACTACACAGGATGGGCGGGATCTGTGCTACATGGTCACAGGTGTTGCCATGGAGCACAAAATATGTATAGACACTAGCAGGCACGAGGGGTAGCTGCTAACCAGTTGAAACTTTCCTAGAGTGCTATTTGCCCCCCAAAACTGGCCATTAAACCTCTCTCCCCCTTTCTCGACCCACCCTCACCACCCATCGCCAAGAATTGTCTGGCTTTGGCTCTAATGCTGTGTAGATTGCACATGCAGGGAATAATTCAGTAATCAAAGTTGGCTTGGCCATATTCAGGTACATACATGTCGGCCTACTGTACAGTACATGTAGTAGAATTGAACATATGGGTTTCAATTCTTCGTGTCACAAATTTTCAAGAATTGATTAACACTGACGTTTCAGTGTATTCTTTTCAATACTGAGTCTTTTGATTCTGTGAAAGGGAATAAGCAGTCACCCCAAGTTTATTTTGAAAAGTCTCAAAATCTTGCAGAACTTTCTCCTTTCATTCTTGATGCAAGCATTTTTCATGTTTCAAAACAATAAATACTGTACTGCATAATGAAGGAGTTACATTATAAAATTCGATATTTCACTGACAAAAATGTTGTCACCTGATCAAATAGAGCCATTTATGAATTAGAATAACAGGGTATACTAATTGAATTTATGGTGACGTCATTTTCCCTTTAAGAGGTTTATTGTTAATGCCTTCCACATACAGTATACTGTATATGCAGACCTTGGTCCCCTGTAAAAATAAAGATTGTGCCTTCCGAGAGCTGATTATTTTTACATATTCCTCTTTTAATGAGTTAACATCTTCCACAGTATTAAAATTATTACCTTATTACCATTTTCCAATTCATCACAAAATATTCATGAGACAAACTTTAGTGGATTTTAACTGCAAACATACATATGTATACTGTATAGTGATGTTGGCATTTTTTTCAAGTTTTTAAAAAGGTGAATTAAAATTATTATTTTTGGAAGTTAGTTGTTTACCTGAAATTTTACAGAAAAGGGTACTTTCACTACCTCAGCAGGTGTTTTCCTCATTTTTTGTTACCATTAAATTTTTTTTTAAGGCTACCTGCTTATTTTTTTCTGCTGTAGCACACTTGTAATTCGTTAACTACAGCCACCTGCAGCACAGTCATCACAGCTTCAGGGACAGTCTCACGTTGCCAAGCATCTCCCTGAACAATTCCCAAATATGGTCGGGTCTCTCCGTCTCTCGCGTTCACGGTAGCCCAGCTACACCTGCTCGTGACAGCTGCAAATCTGATGCGCCAAGAGCTTGATTTAGGGGCTGGGTGTAGAGAGAGTTGACAACTTTCTGCCAGGGGACTTCATTAAGCATTCAAGTAAATGGCTCAATTTTGCTACACCTGCCGCTTAATAAACATGAAAAGTGCAGGTGTGTTTGGTCGTTCATTTTGAACTGCTAAAATTTCCAATGCAAAAAGATATTCTGTAGCTGGTTTTTTTTTTTTTCTTTTTTTTTTGTGTATGTGTGTAAAGTTTGTCATGTGACAATGAGAGTACTGACTAAAAATAATAGTAGGAGAGAATACCATGATAGTTGTTTACCACTGTAGTACTGTACTGCACGATCATTGCTCTATGTTCTAATGGCCCCTCATTCTGACAGGTTATTAAGGGGTGATAGGTGGTCCATGGGGTTAGGGTAAGTCAGGTCAGGAATTAGGGTTTTTAAAACAAAGTAACTTTTTCTCAGTTTCTGTGTAAAGGTGAAAATGATGTGAGATAAGGCGATTGGTGCCACATGTTTATGTGTAAAGTGTCATTCTGTACAGGATGAACTAGTTGTCATGACTAGTATTATATTGATCAACTTGAGATTCCTTGTTACACAGTACAGTACACATAGTTTGGTTCCTGACCAACTCCCCTCCTCCTATCAGGTTTATGTGCCCCAGACCCACCCTGGGGGATTGGGGAGAGTTGTGAGGAAAAGTCAGGTTGCACACTGGTCTGTAGAGGCGACATACTGTACCGTACACATTTGATTTAAGGGATAAACTATTGTAATGTGAATGAATTTCAGATGATCTATCTGGTCTCAAAATTTGGCCATCCACGTATTTTTTGATTGTCTGACCTGAAACTGAAAATTTCCAACTGGAAAGTATCAACTGCAGAGCGTTTCACATCTCAAACAATCTGTAAAATTTGACTGAAATGCAAAAGAATCCCCTCTAAAAAGTGGGAGGGGGGAGGTTAGGGGATTTGTTGGTTTGATTTAAGGCAGTCAGTATTTGCTGCAAATGATGTTGTTCCCTTTGAGACAGCCTTGAGTTTTCCTGGCACGAGTTCTCGTCATATTGGACGACCGCAAAATTTCAACCATGCAGTTTAAAAGGGAGTTTCACAATTAGGCAAGCTTTGGATTGGGAGAGGGGCTTAATGTAAACTAGGTTGGGAGAATATTAGGTGTCTGGGGTGAGGCGATGGTGCATTTAAAAAGAAAAAATTAGAAGCACAAACACACCTATCCTTTTGTAGACCATTCTTCCATGATGTAGCTTGTTGTACAATATATGGAGGAACTAATATGGTAATGTTCATGTTTTTATGGTGCAGACGCTGTGTTGATTCCCAGGGTTGTTGTCGTAGTCAGTAAAAGATGTCGGGTACCTTCAAATCCATAAGACCACAGTTATATTCATGGGATGGTACCCTCACTTTTTTTCACGTTTTTTGTCTCGATCTCGGTAAGCAGAGTTTTAGTGGCTCTAAGGCTTCAAGTGCTGTTGTGGCCATGTACATGTATGAGAAGTGGGATGTAGTTCCCATTTTGTAAAAACTGCATGTACACTGTACACGTACCTTTAGTCTCCATAATAGCGTGGGTAGCATTCTTCGAAATTAAAGACAGACTCTCACCATTTGGGAATGTATTCAAAGCAAGATCCGTAAAATTTGTGATTGGTTGCAGCGCTTTTATTGACACAAAAACAGCAAATTTCAAGTTATTTCTGCAAAGATACTGTACAGTATGTACATATTGTAGTATTAAAGCTCCTACACTGTGATTGGTCAATGACTTGGTCAGATCAGTGTGCTACACTGTGTATTGCACAGCACAATGGCTGTACAGACATGCTCAATGGACAGTAACATACCATTTGTCTCCACTTTGATAATTTTACGTACATTCCTGTAGCGAACTGTGTGAGTCTACTGTATACTTCTCATCATCTCCTGTTTACATAATGTACAGCCATTCCCCAGCGTGCCTGTAAGCACCATCTGGCATAAATTAGTTAGCACCAGGATGGCGCCCTCTAGTACTAAAATGCCAAAATGTAACACCTGTCAGAACTGACAACTTCTATGAATTACAACCCATTCTCATTACTGTACATTTATGAGCCTTACTTCGTGGCTCTGATACATGTGTAAAGATACATGAAATAGGTGGAGCTTCTGTAAAACTCCTTCTCAAGGTGAGAATAATGCTGTAAATTATGTTTTTACTTTATGACAAAGACAGTGAGAGGTCACCTTTGGTTGTGAACAGTAAGTGAAAACAATCACCCTTTCACAGCCAGTTTGCTTCTTTTTTTACAGGTTCCCTGATGAATGGGGTACACTCACCACACAGTGTCAATGGTAGCCCTTCTCCCCCTGCTGCGGGCACTGCAGGTTCAACTTCAACCACCACAACGTCCAACCAGGAATTGCCACCAGCATGTGGTGCTCGACAGCTCAGCAAACTGAAGAGGTTCCTAACGACACTTCAGCAATTTGGCACGGATATCTCACCAGAAATTGGCGAAAGAGTGAGAAGTCTAGTCATGGGACTTGTAGTAAGTATTGTTGAATGTAGGCATGTGTGACTATACCTTCATTTAAATGTGGGTCAGGTGAAGGAACCTGAGAACTTCAGCTGGAAATTAATAATTTTGCTTGAAAAAGGGTCAATGGTCAAAACTGAAGAGATTTCTAATGACACTTAAGCAGTTCAGCAGGGATATCTCACCAGAAATTGGCCAGAGACTGAGAAGGTTAGTCATGGGACTTGTGTAAGTCTTGTTGAATATTGGCATGTGTGACTACTTTCATTTAAAGGGGCTTGGGTGAAGAAGCCTGAGAACTTCTGGGGGAAATTTCATAATTTTGCATGAAAAAAAATTTTTCCTCCAAAAAGAGGAATGGATGTTAGCTGAAAGTACTGAATATTACTTCGGTAAATTTTGTGACTCACATTCATTGCAGGAAAGCACAAGATGTTTCACTGTGACCGTACTGCATGTACACATTAACATCATAGTAATGGAAGTTGTCAGAAAAGCTAAGGGGAAGGCTCCTGGCATCAGATCTTTGATGCAGAAAGCTTTTATGTCGGCTGTTTTGCAAACACCTGCTGCTCCTGGCCAATTTAATCAAAGTCTTCGTGAAAACTTTGCAAAATGAATTGCCTTTAGCAGTGATACATGAGGGAAGAACATGAGGGGAAGGACAAAAAGAAAGAAAGAAAAAAAGAGTATTCTTTATCAGAGAAGCAGTAGGAGAGAGATACTGCTGGGTATTATAATAGACCTGTACAGGAATACTGCTGGGTATTATAATAGACCTGTACAGGATGTAGGGTATTGATGATAAAGGTAAATGAAACTAATACTGTAGGTGCTGAAGTATTGCTCTTCCTATAGACTGAAAATTTGGTGAGCTTTGTATGTTTTTTAGTGCAGTGTTAAAAGCCTTGGAAGTATTCCTTATAACATGACCTTTGCATTACAATATTGTGTGCATAGAGTTAAAGCAGAACAGTTTTGAATTCAAAATGCAGGAGTCGCACAACATTTGTGAATTGTCAGTACGTATGTGTAGGTAAATATCATACAAAATTGGAAATGGTTTTTACAGGTCTCTGATCAGCAAGGCATTCAGTAAAATTATGGGCAGAGGAATGTGGGTGGGATGGGGGGGGGGGCAGAGGAGGGAAGTGGAGGAGAAAAGTTGGAGGCGGCAGAGTGGTATACTGATACTCTGTAGGACCTACAACATCCCCTCTCTTAGACAACCTTCTCTTTTGCAGAAAAAGAGTGTCTTCACGGGCTTGTCGTTCCTTGTTTTGTAGCCTATGAAGATAAGTCTTCGTGTGTGAATTATTTAGCTTTCTTTGAGAAGTACAGGCTAAATCAAGAGCTCTAGCTGAAAGGTCTCTAAAACATGAGTCTGCAGTTTGTGTCTCTGTGTTAAAGGGTTCTTGACTGACGTCACTGCATTGTGCGTCTCAATTTTTTGACATTTTGATGGCCAAGCGTTCATTGTTGCAGTTGTATCTTGTCAGATGTCTGCGCTCCTTGTGTGGGTATGTACTGTGAATTGATAAAGCAGTCTCTGTGACAAGCACGATGGCCAAAATGATGTCACATGGAGAACCTTGATAGTCTTGTCCTAGACCCTACTACCAGTTGCACACCATGAATACTCACCCACTTGACATCCTTCAGATTACTGTTTACTACATAGAAGAGAAATTGATACATGTACAGTTCAGTTGGCATGCAAGCACCCCCAGCCTGTAGAACTGAAGAAAGACAGTCATGGCTAGCTCTTCATGTGAATGAGAACAAAATTGGCTACCATCTTGACCAAGATTAATATCTATAAATATCATTAGTGACCCAGGGAGTGATATTTTCCTGTAATGTGCTATAATGTCTGCCTTGATGAATGCTGTGTACCAAGGGAAGTAAAGAATAATAGCACAACTGTACCTTTGTACTTGTGGTTGAAATATTTATCGCTTCCCACCTATGGTTAATAATTCACACACATTTTGCAGAATGGTGCTCTATAGCGCTGGTAGACTGTTTTCCTTATCTGTGCCATTCAGGTGATTACTCCCTGATTATACCATCATTTGGAGACCCGTGCAGATTGATACACTGTGACCAACACCATAGCATTTCACAGCCAAATTTACAATGACACTCATGACTAGGTATGCCAAAATGTAGTTTAATACATACTGTACTGTAATGCATCATGAATTCTTTGTGCATAATGGTGTGATGGAACGATGTATTGTTAGTATGTAGTATTTACTGATGTATTTGTGTGTAAGCAGGGTGTTTACATTAAAGTAAAAAGCCTACCCAGAAAATGTTAAGTTTGGTTTATAGAAAACTACCTACTTCAATTTCATTTGTTCATGGTAGGCCTATTACATTCCTGAATTGTCCTGTACCCAGATGATGGTCAAATTCTTATGGCATCCCTTAGGAAAAATACCATGGCATTACCATACTATGGTAGTTACAATAATACTGTGGTATTTTTAACACTTCCTTAGTACTACCATAGTACTGCCATGGTTGTACCATGGTAGTTAAGTTATATGGTACTTACAGTATGGTACTAGTTACCATGGTTATACTATGGTACTTGTGGTACTAGCATAGTATTACCATGGTACAATAATGATAAAACCATAGTATTACTATGATTATACCATAGCAGTATCATGGTGACTATGGCAATAATACTGTGATACAGTACGATAGTAAATTTTTCTATGGGATACTGTACCCCTGTTCTACAAGATCTCTTCTTATTAATTAGATGATAAAATGAAAGAAAGATAGAAGTGCAGAAAAGAAATGAATCCTGGAAATAGGCAGATTCAGTAGGCATCTTTCTTCATCTAATTGTGCAGTCCTTCCAAGCAGGCATCTCTGCAGCAGTCAGTTCCTGTTTGCCATCATCGATCAATGGTAGTGAAAGAGATGTCATCTTCAGAGTTTCAAATCGATGTGAGAAATTCACTTAGGAAAAAAATCTGACAATTCTTCAGGAGGCTGTGTAGTGACTAATTTCAGGCCCCAAAAAAGAAGAAAAAAAAGAAATTTCAATTTCATGAGTTAAAGAAATTGCATTTATGAGTATACTCAGGGAAAAAAATCTGGCTACTCTGCTGAAAGCTGTGTAGTAATTAATGTTAGGCAATATAACTTTAGAAAAAAAGCAAAACAAAAACAAAAAAATATAGCAATTAAATTTTCCTGAGTTTATGAAATTGTATTCATGAATTTACTCAGGGAAAACATCTGGCAACTCTACTGGAAGCTGTGTAGTGATTAATGTTCTGGCAAAATAAAAAAGACAAACAAAACAAAACAAAAAAATATAGAAATTATAATTTTGGGAGTTAATGAAATTGCATTCATGAACTTACTCTAATAAAAAAATTTGGCAACTCTGCTAGAAGCTGTGTAGAGACTAATGTTAGGCAAAATAAAAAAATAATAAAGAAATGGTAATTTTGTATGAAATTGCATTGATGAATTGCATTGCCGAGGACTAAATGGTCTTACTAGTTATGTGGCTATGAATGAGAGCAGACATTCCCCACTCCTGCTCCCCAAAATTTTTCCAATTGGGCAATTGGATCAATAAAAGATGGTTTTTTTAAAGTTTATATAATCAGCAAGAGAAATAATCAGTAGTAGTATTCCCTTCCAAGTGTACTTCTCAGCAGGTTGTCTCTGGTATGGTCAGTTCCTGTTTGTCTGGCATCGTTCACCGGTGATGAAAGAGATGTCATCATCAGAGTTTCAAATTGATGTGAGAAATTCACTCAGGAAAAGCATCTGACAGCTTTTCTGGAGGCTCTGTACAGTGTGTAGTGACTAAGCGTGGAAAAAAATATAGAAATTATACTTTCAGGAGTTTATGAAACTGCATCCATGACGTACTTGACCCCTGGATCAGATGCTCTACTAAGTGACACATGACCCACCCCTGCCTTCCAAGGTCTCTTAAAGGGCTTATTGCATCACCCCAGACAGAACAAATTCTCCCAACAACTAACTTTAGCCCCACCTCCAGTTTAAAAACAAACAAGTGCCACTTCCAAGACACAGCCACAGTAACCTGGATTATACTGAAATTGCTCCAGGCAAATCTGAAGAACAACCTGTGTGTGACTGTGAGCTTAATTGGGAACACAACTCCCTGTGCAAGTTATCACTGGTCAGCGAGGGTGGAGCATGATTGTTTGAATGAATGTCAATCAAAGCACAACTAACAACTAGATTTAGGCCTAACCGGTTAG
>JAAAJZ020170138.1:0-13634 GCA_010015985.2 Actinopyga echinites
ACTAAACTACATAAAAAACATGATACATATACCTACACTGCAGCCCAGCTTTACTGAACATACACCCCCCCCCCCCCAAAAAAAAAAAACAGAACTGTAACTGAAGCAGAAATGCAGTATACCAACACAGACAATACAGTATTACATATATACATGTACCACTGCTAATCAAGGCATGTTTGAGCAAATCTGTCCTTGGCAAAAGTGGTTGCTTTGACACAATTATGCTGATTAAATTATTGTAACACAATTATTAAATGAAACTTCATTGATTCTTATAAACTGCCTATTTACAGACGTACAACGAGAGTCTAAGTCTCAGAATTTGTCAACTTCATGTAAATGTCAAGGAACAAAGGCAGGAAAATAAATGGTACAAGGAGTATGCATACTGTATGACTTTACAGTACATGTACAGTAGGAATAAACCACAGTCTGAATTACCTAGAGTTCTAGAAAGGAGACGAGGTACAGTACAGTGTAAAGTGGATTGTTGGGTATACAGTACGTAATTTATAGCTGTTTCCAGAAGAGGGCCATGATTTGTTGCTAAACATGACATTCATCATGGGAGGTAACCAGAAAGGCAGAAGGAGATCCCTTGCCCACAGCAGAAGAAATTTTGTTAAATTCTTCACTTCAAATTTGTGAAGTCATATTTGTATTCAAGTAGCCCTGAACAAATAGATCATGTCAATGTAAACATTGGAACAAATTGGTATCTTAGGGTTCTTCTGCTTTATATGGAGCACTCACACATAAACAGTATCATCAAGTAAAATTTTTCTCCTTGAGAAACTGTGTAGGAAAGGTTTTCAGTGCTTGACCTGTGGGTTATTTCATGTCAACTCACCCAAATTTGGAGAAGTTTGTTGCTCGACCATCTCCCAAGATTTTTTAAATTTTTTTGTGGGTAGAATACTATGATTTATTAAAGCAAATTTTAAATTTTTTAGCGTCACTGAGCCGATACTGGCTGAGTTTAGAATTTATTATTTTTTTGAAATTTCTCAAATCATTGGCAAAGTGGCATTTTGGCATTTCCTCCAACTTTGAGGTCCCATTTCTCAACAATGCTATATATCAACACCCTATAATTATAACCTAATTAGAACATCCCATAGAATAGGAAGCTATAATGTGGGACCTTTCCAAGGTATGGTTTTAGAATACTAGCTCGTTAAAATGGCCAAAAAACACATTTTTGACCATTTCAGCTATATAACTGGCTAAGTTTAGGAACCAATACTGTATCTCAGGGAAGGTAGTGCCTAGAGACCTGTAATGTTTTGAGGTAAATCTGTGGTACATAGAAAGTACAAAATGGTATTTTCAATGTTTTGACATGTTGGGTTTTCCAGAAATAATGCATCAAAAATGTCATTTCATGCAGAATTTCAGCACAAGAAGCATTTTTAGGACTTCAGATTTCACTGATAGAGTCATGACAGTTCTGTTTTGCTACTGATTACGTTAATATGTATAAAGTTCTTCCAAAACACAAAGTACCAGAGATGTAGCTATTTCTGTTTTCTTTTTATTAGCTTCCAAACTTGCTCCGTCATAAGTGGCGCATCTTCAGGGTCAAAAAAACTCAATGTGGGTCGAGTTGGAAAAATCTGATAATTTTTTCTGAGACAAATATATCTGTACCCTACATGATATCAAAAATTCCTGAGGGTTAAATTCGTATATTTCTTGCTGAAAATCCTCAAAGTTGGTAAGTTTCATTAAATTTACCATTGCACTCACACACAGCGTATTGTGCATATCACAAAGAACAACTTCAGGCAGCATTCCAGTATGTACAAGGTACGTGATTGAGGAGAGTTAAGCCTCTAAAGAGAAACAAAAATATATTATGACGACAGAAAGGAGAGATATGCTCCATACACGCCTGGAGATCTTGTGATGCTGGACAATGCTGCAGAAAGCAGATCCAAACTGGCCCCAAACTGGCTGGGACTTTTCATAATAAAATTGATAAAGTCACAACTTCCTAACGACGTCCTAATGTACGAAATCCAGGATGTTAACAACCCCCATAGCACTGGAGTTGTCCATCACGACCGACTCAAACGCTTTGTACATTCAAAGGCCTATAAAGGAACTAACTTCCCCGTCACCGGCGTTACAACAACATAATCCAGCGACCAATGTTCAGTTGCCACCACCTAACCAAATTACGTACGGTATCCTAAATATTTTCCCTATGTGCCTAACCAGGGAGTCGGTACCCAAAATTAAGCATTTTGTCTATGCCTTGTTCTGCCGTTCGTGTCAATCTCAAACCTAGGGAGTTGCCAATAACAAGCTACCCGCCGTACGTTATATGATCATGCGGAGTATTATTACTGATTTTGTCCAAGTCACTTACTGTTTGGTAAGAATGCACATTACATGTACACTGTAGCATTCTTCAATGTTTCTGCCCCACAGCCTCATTGATGCAAAATTAAAGTAATTTACAAACACAAAATTTGTCGTAACAGGATCCCATTAATGCACAAAGAGAGAGCAAATTACCTGAAACAAAACCTACAGTATTCCACCTTACCACAAAAAAATGAACACAATCAAACATTTAACCATCCTCTCACTTAAAAGTCTTTAGCCTCTTCATCTCCTCCCCCAGTAATCTTTGTTCTTTGTTCTTTTTGCCCTTATCATTTCTGTTCCCCATCAAAAAAATTAAGTTTGATCATGTACATCTGAAACCACCATGCTGCCAAGATATACTGCATCCAAAATTTGAAAATAGTTTCCATGTCCAATTTTTTACAGTATGTTGTCTCCATAAATTTTGGGGTTCAAAGACATGTTTCTATTTTACTGTCTTTATGAAGTCCTTGAAAAAATGTAAGATCAATATCAAGTGCAACTTGAAAAGGAAAGTGTTGGAACAAGGACTTTAAATCAATATTTAGCCACATGGCTGTCAAATTTATGCCAAATCAAATTAAATGCACCAACAACTTATATGACAAATCCCATCTCAAAAAGACCAGGTCTACAATTTGTTGATATTCTATTTGTCTGAACGTTAAAGGAGAAGACAATCTACATCACACGATCATTATCATAAAAAAGCAGCAAAACTTTGGTTGAATATGATAAACAGCTAATTATTCTTCTCCTTGACTTTTTTGAGGCATTTGTGCCTGAAGCTACATTACTCTAGAGTAGATCTGTAACACATGAAATCTGAAACAAATCTTCATTTACAGTAGTAGGCAAATTATGACATTTCCTAATCACTAGGGCCTTGAGATTTTATGCTTTCTTTGTACAGGTCTGTACTTTGTTTAGCACTTACCTTCTGCACAAACACATTACATGCACTGAACGTGGTATAATCAGATTTCACAAAAGCTACAGTATGCTAAGTAGTCAGTACATACATGCAGTATTTCACACTTTCCAAAATTCTGTGTAATCCCATACATGTATAAAGCATTGCCATGAAGATACAGTATATCAAAGAGGTTCGTTAAGAATACAATCATGTTATTTACAAATAGAAGTATGTTTAAACAGGAGAGACATTAAGTACTGTACAAGAAAATCATATACAAGAATATTACTTTTAAAGGTTTACTGACATACTGACACCAGATTTTGAGTTGATAATACAGTACCTACTGTAGTGTGGGTCCCATGGTGTAAACAGTGAGTATGTATGCTAAGGAGTGTTATACAGTAAAAGTTCTACTGTACTGTACTGCACATGAACATACTAACTTTCATGCCTAGTAGGGAAAATTAAAAAAATATATATATATCCTACTACTGTATACACTACTCAGGGAGGCCTATTCATTGCCGCATAGGATGTACAATGTCTTGTACGCAGGAATGAAGCAGCTTGTGTAGCTCATTTTATATACTGTAGTAACCGCAGTATCTACACTTTAAACATCACTTACATCGTTCACATTTCACAAGCTATGTGTATACATACTGTAAGAACATTCACGGTAGAGTAAGTATTTGGATGTTTTTACGATCAAAATTCTGGGATACATGTATGATCATGTTGCAGGATTCTCTCTGAAGTTAAAATATAGGACCGTGCATTCACTTCTAATTTCCTTCTTCAGGAAAAGTGAAGTGACCCCCTTTCCCTACCTTACCTACTGTTACTAAGATCAAATAAAAAAGCTGTTTGCCTTCTAACATGAAACAAGAAATGAAGTAAGATATCACAACTTTAGAAGACAGTGACCTTCAATTTTTGAAGTGTCTTAACTTCATTTGTTGTGTGTTGTGCATGATATATGAAACCCTAAACATGAGATTCTGCAGTTATCAGAAAAAAATAGTAGGCCTACTACATGTACAGTACTAGAAACTACTGCACTTTGTTGTAATTGTCACTTGTGTGTAATTGTGGTAAATGGTCTCAGTCTTGGATAGCCATGTCTCGGTCTCTGTCTTGGTCTTGGTCTCGGTCTCAGATAGTCATGTCTAGGTCTCAGCTGATGCGCACTGTTTTCGTAAGGCATTTTCTGATTGGCTTATGCTATTGTATTGTATGGATTGTATTCTTTGTTAGGGCTGAGGATTAACTTACCTGATTAGGGTTAATGTTAGCCAGTCATAAATATTCTTCCGAGACAGTGCGCTTCGACCCCTAGGTCTTGGTCGAGGAAAGTCATGTCTCGGTCTTGGTCTGGGATGGTCTTATCTAGGTATCGGTCTCGGATAAACATGTCTTGATCCTGGTCTCGGAGAGTCGTGTCTCTGTCTTGGTGTCTGATGGTCATGTCTGGGTCTTGGTCTTGGTCTGGGGTAATGATAATGGCCACACCTGTTACAGGTATGACCTGGCTGAACAATTAAATTGACCATATTGTATAACCTCAAAAAGTGTCAGTCTGACATTCTTATTGATTTCAATGATAAAATTATGAAATTCAAATGTTCTATCAGAATCTTAACACAAAAGATGCTGTTTCTTCCAACAACAGAAAGTTTTACAGAACTGAGAAGAGGCTTTCTCATGACAGCAGCTGAGTTGCAAGGGCACTGTCACTCCTGAAGACTGTTATCACACGTGTGTTAAATTCCATGCTCCTCAACATATCTTCAGGCTCTGCCAGAATTCCTGTTGAGTTCTATAAAACCTTTCGGGAGAAAGTCAGTGAGCTAGATCTTGACTCTTTCACCGATGCTTTCTGCATACAAGAGCTTTCATTAACCCTCATTCCTCAATCTGACTTAACCCCACCATTCACATAGGCTACAGTACATGGTGCTGTGCTATTCCTACTGTTTATAGTGCATCAAACATGTAAAGCACCAGTCGAAGCAATCCACATAATGTCAATGATGTGTACCAAAGATGCAGCCGGTTTAGCCTCTGGGTCCCATTCCACAAAGACTTACGCACAATCTTACAATCTTAAGTTTACTTCCCGGTACCTAGGTCAACAGTATTAAAACCATACTTAAGATTGTGAGTAACTCTTTGTGGAACAGGCCCCTGGACTGTGTTGCTACAGCTGCAAAACTTAAATATTGCGGAATGGAAAAGAAACTCCTGGAATGTTTTCTGGTAAATTTGGTGGGCCTCAGCCAGTTCAGGAAACCTTGAAAGTTGCACCCTTATGCATTATATAGGCCTACATGTACTTAGGAAAGCTAGACTACTGTTTTGGAATCATAATTAATATTATACAGAAAAATAGTGACATGACAGGCAGGGCTGGGAAAACCCTGATCTTAACTGGAACACAAGTCTAATTTCCAACATTTCTGTGCATACTTTTGTCACAAAAAAAGCCCATTTTCTACATGGCCAAAATTTCTTTCCAAATGCAACATTTTTTTTGCACCAATGAGGACAGGTTTACTTAAGTTCTAACAATGCTCAAAAACATCTTCCAATTGCTTACAAATAATCTTAAAACTTGCTGATATCTTTGATCGAAACCCTTTTCCCATGTACTTTTTATCTTCTTGTATTTTAGACATTTTTGATCTTTTATGCTGTAGTTGATATAGCGGAAGAATGTAAACTTGTAACTAGAATTTATTCACATGTAAATGGAGGCAAGCTAGGTTTGTTGTAATGTAGAAGGTCAAAATATCTTACTCCTCAGGGAATATTACAAGTACAGAATTTCAGCCTCAGTGGATAATACGATGAGTGCCTCCTTCTCTACAGTACTCTTTAGGTACACTGTAAAGGGAACTCACAAATACAACTCAGTCAAAATATTATGAATAAGTTTTACATATTTAAATATACAAATTTACCTTGGAGCACAATCAGTCCACTGTAAACGTTTATCCATGAGTGTGCTTGACAGGTGTCAACATACTATTACAGTATTGTACATATCTCACTAAAGCTCTAAAGAACTTGGTCACTCTTGACACTGTTGTATGTAAATCACTAAAGACCAAGTTAAATGACACATTGAGACTTGTAAATCGATCTCAGATGAGAATTATGCATAACTTGAAGCAGCAGCATGTACATGTACAACAAAGTTCATTATAATTTACTTCACTATAATTTACATGTTCTAGGTACAGTACGTGTACTGTAAGACTACAGTATATATGTAGACTGCTTCCAGATGCAAAAACGAGTAATTCAATGGTTTTATAGAAAACCAAATTTTGTGCTAATTATGGATACTTTACATGTACTAAGCTGAACTGTAGAAGTGAGAAAAATCAAAAAAAATCAAACTGGCCACAAATTTTCTTTTAAACAATGGCATTTATAAGGTAGCAAATATAATCCAGTGGGATTTTCATGCCCAAACAGATTTTATGGTTTAGTTTTGTCAGTTTTTGTGTGTTGAATTCAAAAAAGGTATGTATCAACAAACAAAGTGCACAAACTACATGACATCAAAATAATCCCCTATTTTTATATTCATAAATTAAATCACATCATCCTACACAACCTTCACTAAAATTGAACTTTTTCTTTAAAGCAAGTGAATTCCCATCACACCTTACAACCTGACCTGACAACTTCAATTAAAATTCAGCAGAGAGAATTAAGTAGTTAGTGTTTCAATAATTCTGAAAGACAAACACACTGACATGGTACAAACTCAATTTCCTGTAATTTAGAAAACGAATATAAAAGACCATTTCTCATTGGCTGTTTCAGCACAAACACAGTTACCATTAGCAACCATGCATTTGCACTAAAAATTCAAACCAGCTGAGATGAACGAGTTACAAGTGGTACTGTAGTATAAGTATGTTGGGTTCACAACCCTTTCTTAACAAGTACCCATATTAAACTGAACTTATTCAAAGTATAACCTCAAGGCTGATGAGCATAGAAACATCATAAATTTGCAGCCCTGATATTTACGCAGTGAAGATGGTGGACCAAAAGGCAAACTTAGAAAGCATTGATATGCTCTGTCTCTTGAGAATACTTTGGAAAAGAAGGGATATTTGGTGGCAGCAGCCATCTGCTAACTGGAGACTTGACCAAAGACTGACTTGAGAGTTAAATTTTAAATCCTAAAATAACAATAGCAAACAAAATAAGAAAAAAAAAAAAAAACAGGCATGCCTGGAAATTTCTTGTCAAAGGTTTGAGTCGGAATACTTGGAAACTTATTCTCGGATGTGTCAACGAATACAACATTATATCTTATGTTACATTGGTAAGAGAGCTACAGTACATGTATTCACATCTGTGGTACTGTATCAAAGCTTTTGTGGAAACCAAACTTACAGTATCTTTGAGCTGTTACAAAAGCAATTGTATAAATTTTGCGAAAGTGTCTTTGTCGTCATGAGCACAGTAACATTGCTGCATGACACTGCAGGATGGAGATGTACATATTGTACAGTAGGTACTGTATGCGAACCATAATCAGGGCTGATGATAATGAACACATAGACCTACCAGGCCACATGTTGGTCACCATTTTGGTCAACTACAAGTGATTCCAGTGAATTCAGTGTAGTCTAACAGTACAACAGTAAATCCCAACGAGCCTTGGTCTAAGTTTAAAACTAGTAGAGCACCAAAACTTCAGTAGCTCAAACCTCCCTGATTCTTAATCTGTTGTAGTTGCCATAGCATGACCAGTAGTGTATAGACAAGGCTGGCCTCAGCTTGCACTGTCTGGTTTTGAGTGGTTTTGAAGAAGATTTTATGGTGAGGCACATTCCAACCAATTTTCAACTTGTTCAAACTTACAGATTTGGAGTAGATGGTGATTTACTTCCATGCAAAGTTAACACTATAGGTTCTTCCATTCAGTGTGGGACACCTACAAGTCAAGTACGAGATTCATCCAAGTTTCACTTCTTGCGATGCAGTTTTATATGGTTTCCACAGTTTGACCGCTAATGACATTGATCTCCACCAAACAATAGTGTTCATCTATCCAATATGGAACATCTACTGTACTTGCAAAGTATTAGACCACCTTCTCAAGTAAGCCCTAAAGGCCTTCTGTTTACAAACATTTTATCAGATTTTCACAGTTTGACCTCTACAGAACTTAAATGAACTGTAACCTCCACCAAAGTCAATAGGATTCAAGGATTCATCAACTAAATATGGGGCATCGAACTGGCAAGTATGAGATTCAGTCATACTTCTCTTATTGGGGTATTGTGTTTACAAGGTTTTCACAATTTCACTTGATCTCAAATCACCTTTGATCTCCACCAAAATTAACAGGGTTCCTCTATGCAATATGGGGATCAACATGCAAAGTATGACATTCCTTGAGTTTACCCCTCTGAATCCAGGCTTTGGCCACCTCTGGGAGATTCTTAATACCAGACCTACCTTATACATTTTGAGAACAGAGGCTACAGTGGGAAGCCTAGAAAGTAATATCTTGCTTTAAGAACTGTGGTAGTGTCCAAAGGAAAGTGGGAATATTTTCTCAAATATCATCTCTTGATTTGGAGAGGATCACTGTACACATTATCCACAAAAGCTGAAGATAAGATTTCAGTATTTCCAGAAAAGTACAGCAGGTGACCTTGAAAATTTCCAGGAGATTTAAATTTGGACCAAAACCCATGTCTGAAAAATGATTTACATTTTCATAATACTTTTAAGAAAAGTTACTTCCGATTGAGTGTGAACTCTGTGGTATAAATAACTCACCAAACTTTCTGGCTCTTTTAATGGCTCCCTCTACCCTTTGTTGTTGAACCTCACATAATTTTGTGATCTGTCTGTCATACATTCTACCGGTGTTGGGTGAAACAAACTGGGACAAGAGTTCAGGGTTCTTAAAAGAGAAGACCAAACAAAGATGTATTTTTTAATATGTAAATAACATTTTCTACTTTGCCTGTACCCAATACTTTACAAGCTTTTAACAGTATGAGAAAGAAGAGCACAATTTATCATACAAAAAGTCATTAAAGCCTTGCTCCAGTTCAATACTATACATGTAGGTTTCTTTTGCCAGAGAAAGTGAAAAAGACATCTCCCGAGTCCTATATTCTTCGAGCAAACAGCAGGGCACCAGGAGCTACTGCAGGAAAGAATCCAGGACTACTGTAACTTAAAATAATGCACATTAATTACCATAAAACTGTTCATACTTGCAAGGTGTAAACATTTCGCTGTGTTAAGAAATTTAATATTATCTGTATTTGATGCAGTATTGAGCATATCTGAGAGACATACAGTTGCCCTCCTGCTGTTAACATAACTTGTAGTAATAATTTCTTGCACTTTATACACTAGGATATTGAGAAAAAAGAGAAATCTCTAACGAAGTTCTACATACTGTACTGTACCTTGTATGAAATGGGAATGTTTGCTTTACAGAGCAGACAAGGTTCTGTTTCTTCTGCGTAGGGATCCTGAGTATCTTGGAGCTGAAAGAGCGAAAAAAAAATAGACTTAAAATTTCACTGATTTTGTTTTGCAAATAGTATTGGCACAAGCAGTACAACAACTCACAAATACATACATAAATCATTAAAATTGTTTCCTTGATAAAGAACAGGTATGTACAGATTATGACACTTCAATAAATAGGCCTACATTCTATGAGGGATACATAGAAGTATTTTGCAAGAAAGAAAGAAGACTAAAAATGATCAAAAAATTTCCATGAATGTGAATAATTTCTTATTTGGGCTCAAATACTTACAGACCTCTTGTCATTTGGGATGAAGTACAGTACTAGCAAATTGTTGAAAAAATTAAAATCTGCTTTCTTGCTTAAGTAAAGGTGTGCAAAGAATGTGAAAATAAATACAACTACATAGGACACATTCGAAAAATGTCATTGTTTCAAAAAAAAAAAAAATTGAGAAAAAAAAGGCTATTTCTTTTCTGGTACAGAATCAATGTCTTATTTAGGCTCAAATGCTTGCAAAGACCCTTTGCCATTTGGGCTGGAGATTGGAAAATTTGACCCAACAATTTTCATTCATTTTGAATTTTAATGAAACCAGTGCTTTAAAACAAAAGATCTTCTGTATTTGTTTTGTGAACAGCTCACTCACAGGAATGCTACCATATGTACATGTATTTCATAGTCAGATGTCCTCTCCCCCTCCTACAGTATGCCCAGAAAATGACAATTGCATTTAGCTTTAGGGAGATTCCCTACACCATTTACATGTAGCCCAAATGGAAGTTTCTTCTGTTAGCTTACAGAGCTGTGTAATGAGTGATATTCCAGACCAAATAGAAAATCAATGCTCTCCTGGTAAAGTAAATAGCTCTCCTGATCATATTCACGCATTCAACTTTGCTCTCCCTGGGGTGATGAGGAGAGCAATTTGCTGTCCTAGACATTTGTTTAATATCTAGCATTTCTTCCTAATGTGGTTATCCTGCATGAGACAGTGTGTGGTACTCAAAAGTGTAATGTAAGTATCTTACAGTAATCAGGAAAGACACCTGTATGCATCCAGGAATGAAATGGTAACGAGATTGCAGATTTTCAACACATTTTCTGAGGAGAGCAGTTTTGTTTTGGAGAATGAATTTACACAATGTCACATAATTTTGGGGAGAGTGATTTACTGCTCTCCTGGGACTCTTTTTGTAAAATTGAGAAGAGCAACCGCACCAGCTCTCCTTATAAATGAGGGTCTGTTTTACATTAAACATTACTATTAATAGTTCACACATTCACAGGTAGACCTACAACCTGGGACTAAAGAAATTATACCAGAAGTGGTTTCTGGTAACAACATTAAATGTACTTTTACTTACGTAATAATTGTGATTTTGCAACTTACAATGAATCTTACCTCTTTTTTGTCCCCGTTGTTGCACAACAAGATATTGCCAGGTTTAGTGTGGGGCACGAATGCGATACTCTCCACTCTACAGCCACCCAGTGCCTGCTTCACCATCTGAAGCACCACGTCGAGAGTCGCCGGCCCTCCTTCATACTTATATTGCACTACTTTCACTTCCGGTAAAACTGCACTTAATAACGAGGAATGATTCTTGATCTTGCTTGAAAATAAAAGAAGCCTTTTAGGCCTTTGTGCTGTAGTTTGAACTTCATTTGGAGATTCCGTTACAGTTATGTCTGGGCTTTTAGGAGGCGCTTTGTCCGAGTTTGAAAAGTCTTGGGGCACCTCACTGATAGAGTTGACTGATTTTGATCTGGGAAAGTGTCCGTTCTCATTTTCTTTCAAGTTGCTGTTGGCAGAATGGGAACGTTCTATAGTTTGAATGCTGCTGACTGATTCTGCAGTTCCTTTTTCGTTTGTCCCTCCAGGATCAAAGGACTGTCTCTTTACATTGCTGTCTTTTTTCACAGGTGTCTTATTTTCATCCTTTGGTCCCTTTTTCCTTGCAGACATCTTGCACACAGCTTGTGTGAGGTAGGCTGCACGTTACTTTCAACTTGACCAGACATTTGAAGTTCTGTTAATTGACCTGGAAAAATGAGCCAATAATATGCACTGATTTCAAACTTTAAATTTACTGACATGCAATAACACACAATTGTTAACATCCTATACAATTTGAGAAACAACTTGTATTCTATGCCTTCAACCTTTCACAGCAGATATTATTGCAATGCAAAAATAATATCTTTTCACTTCATTATTCCTTCATAAATGTGTCTTCCTTTACAAGAAAAGAGAAACTTTTAATCAAAACCAGTGTTTAAACATATTTATAATCAACACAACCTGAAAGTCACCAACAGACCCATGTCTACAATGGTTGTGGTTCACAGCATGGTTAAAATCATAATAACTGATGTAATATCCTAGACTCCTAACACTGTCAGACACAATCCATTAACCACACATATTTCTTATGAAAAATCACATCTTACTTCTCGCTTCCTAATGGAGTCAATTGCCTATTCCCTTGGCAATACTTTCACAATCATTCAACCATGAAACAAAATCGCAACCTAATTAAGTCCTCAGTCTTCATCTTTAACATGTTTTGAACCTACATACCTAGATCTACTTCAGTAATACTAGCAGACCTGTCCTATACCCACAGTTATGTGCTCTTTCCCCATACCATGGTGGTAACATGGCGGAAAGGCACTTTCCCTATATAGCGGAAAGAGCACATGCATGGCAAAAAGTACCTTTGGTGGAAATTCATGGCCCCCGGTTCAGTTTAGGGATGAGATCTGGGTTAGGGGTCAGGGGATTAGGCCTAGCCTAGATTACTAGGATTAGGTCTGGGATAAGTTTGGTCAGGCTTATATATGCCTTATGGATCCTAGGTTCAAGTTAAACTAGCCTGGTTTGATTTTGGAATGGTAGGATTTTCAAAATTTAACAAAAGCTTTTCAAGGTTTGATTTGTATAAGCAGTTGGTTTGACCTCATCTTGATTATGTCATGCAGGCTTGGAATCCTTCCTTTGAAAAGCACAAGTTTCTTATAGTTTAAGTCCACGCAGAGCCACTAGGCTCATTCTGGAGGGAGGCTAAATGGTTTTCCAAGTATCACATGAGACTACAGATCCTTGGACTAACCAACCTTGATATGAGAAGGAAGAGAGGTGACATGATACAGGTTTTTAAATTCTTCTCTGGTAGTAATTCTCTGATGACTTGTAGCTTTTGGATGGTTTGTTCTACAGTAATTCCCCAGTTCAGGGTAATGGTAAGAAACTGGTTAGTGTTGGGCGATATTGACTTTTTACCATCGCGATAACAAAAACAAAAATTATCGCGATAACTCGATAATACGATAATTTTCCAAAAAGTTAATTTCCCTACAAGTTTGCTCATATTAGAATATTCCAGGTCGAAATAGTCATTTCCGAGTGTAACCTATTTGAACCAATTACAGACGTTTACCAAATGTATGATCAATGACTGCGTGAATCCATTTGTCCTCGAGTGGAAAAGTGTGGAGAGAAATGATGAACTCTTATCGATTATACATCAGTTCAATGTTGTAAAGGAATGCTTTCAATAAAAAGAAATATCTTGGAGGCAGAAATGAGAAGAAACTAAACAAGGCAAATTTTCACATTTTATTTACACAAAAAAATATCGTCATTTCTTGAATTCTTGTTATCGTATCGTCTCGTAAAAAATTATCGCGATAATAATAATTTTAGATATATCCCCCAACACTAGCGCGTATGTCAGATCCAGTACACTTTCGCCCCGATATTTGCGTGTCCATGAGGAACACTACTGTATAGGAGTTTGGAGT
>JAAAJZ020171242.1:0-18199 GCA_010015985.2 Actinopyga echinites
CACTTAACGAAGCGGTGGAATAACCGCGTCGCAGTGAGTCGCAAGGCACCGAGTTGCATAATGTGGAAGGGGCTTTATGTTTCAACGTCGATGTCACAGAAGCAGCAACAGAATTACACTAGTTTCAAATTTTATAGTTTTATTTAAGCACTCCATGTAACTAGTTTCGTGTAGGACACTCTTCCGTTGCATGCAGTTTGACTTATTATCTTAATAACGTCCTATGCAAAGTGAAACATAGCAAAAAGTATGTAATACTAGCCAAAGCTAATACAAACTTATTCGTGCAACTCATAGCTGCAAAAAAGGGACAGTCATCAGAAAGCAGCCAAACTGACTCCTGTAATACATGCATGGGACTTCAATGCTTCTGTTTGTGAAAGGCAGCTTGCAGTTAGTCTATGGTTATTCAATAAACTTGCACAGTGCACAATAATGAAATGTTGTTTGCATATTATTCCAAATACTATGTCACACTGATGGTAGTGCTCTTCTGAGAATGTTGCACAAAGTTCAGAATCCTTGATGGTAAAAAATGCTTACATGTATGTGCACCGTTTGGTATACAACCACAGTGCATAAAGCGGTTTGTAAACTTCCAAACACTAGTGAGGGCACTGTGATTCATTTGCAGCCCGGAATTCGTCCATCTAATCTGTTGTTATCATCCTAGATACTGTATACCGTCCACTGAACACGCGTGCTGATAATACGGACTAAATACTGTAGCAAATTCAAAACATGCAAACGCAAAGATCAAACACACGAAAATTTTTCCGTGGATAAAATGACTGGAAAAGATATAGGAGCACATACCTATGCCTCCGCTGCGACACACCATATTAGGTCCGAAACATGCACTCGTCCTCATATTTGCCACGTAGCTAATCCTACCACTTTTTCCACTTCTATTTGCAGATCAAATTCGACGACTATTTAATTAAAGAGCTGAACCCGAATTTAACACCACATTTGTTCATTTTCGGAAAACAGACTGTTCCAATTTTTCGTAACGCAAGCGCACGAACAGATTCCGGCCGGGGGTATAAAGTTCTCTACAAGGGGGGAAGAGGGGCAAGAAAGAGGGGCAAGAAGAGGGGCAAGAAAACAGATATTTTCAAGGTAGCACGCAACTCACAAGAAAGTTGTGATGTAAAGATGATCATTAACCACGTTGTGTTAGTTAAAGAGACCTACGTAGCAGATGTCATCTCTTGAAATGCCTACATAGTATTATATGTACATAATGTGTGAACAATATAACGACGGTATACCGATGTTATTATAATAATCTCATTACCCTTCAAACGAAGCATTATAGAATAATGATAGCGTGAAAATATAATATAATGAAAATAATAATATAATAAAAATTTTCTACAGGCTTTTTTGTTTAAGAATGATTTTAGTTCATTTTCTCGATTTTTACATAATTCTGTCATTTTGTAATTATTATTTTTGTTATTATTTTTATTTTCAATATTACTGTTGTTGTTGTTGTTGTTATTATTATTTATTATGTTCCAAATGCTATAAATTTGGAAAATTACTTGTTTAAAATGAAAGTGATCAATCCGGTGTGATTCTCACTGGGCAATATACCGTTAAATGAAAGATTAAATGCCCATTCATGTTATAAAGAAATGTTTTGCATTTTCCACTGTTTTTTGTCTAGTAATCCACACACTACAACTGTATATTGGCCGGGGGTGAAGGATATATTGAAAAATTTAACAAGAAAGTCAATCTGATGATAGGGTAAGGTTTATCCTGTCAGGAGCGGAGAGGGAGGGGGATGGAGGGGGAATACAAGAAGCAGAAAGTGAAGGAATTAAGCAAAGGGATGGATGAAAGTATAATGTTGATATGCGGGTTAAAGAATAATCGCAAAAAATAACAATTAAAAATGAGACAAACACTATTGATTTTCATTTGTAAATTGATACTGTTCTTTGTTTGTTTAATGATTTCGTATCTTTCCGTTGTTCTTCTGTAATGGATAGTGATGGAATTTCATACATAACATTACAACATCAAAGTTGCAATCAGATGTCAGAGACATGAAATTATCAAGTAAGATTAACATGCTATGTAAATACGGCACCACCTGGCCAACCAGTGGCTAGTTATTATGAACTACTATACACCTGGCCCTACTATACACCTTCTTGCCATGTGACTTCTGCCATTTAACAAATGTGCCATACTTTTATGTTATACACACAAGCCATTTCAAGTGAAAAAAAAAACTGTGAATTACTCCTGGACAGGAATACCACCTTAGAATGATAAGACTCTATACTCCCAGTTTATTAGCCTCCTTAAGCATGTTTGAAAGGCTATCCTGTTACTTACAATTTGACATAGTTGATTCACATGTAGAATACTGTTTCTATACAGATGCCATTTATAGTGGGAAAACCGTAGATTGCAAAAAACCACCTTACAATGATAAAACCCCTGACCACCATGTTACTTTATAGCATTGTGAATCATGAAGGTTATGGGTTACTTACAATTCAACAAATCGACTGAGATTTGAAATAGTTTCTATACAGATGCCATTTCCATGCTGGTGGGAAAACAGTGGATTGCTCTTGGACAAAAAACCCACCTTACAATGATAGGAACCATGACCTCCACATTGCCTGACAGCATCATGAATCCTGTCTAGAAGGTTATAGGTTACTTCTTATTCCAAAAATCGAGATAAATCTTGAATGTATTTTTATACAGAAACCATTTTGGGTGGGAAAACCGTGGATTGGGAAAACCATAGATTGCTCCCAGTTGAAAATTTCAGTGTCCAAACAGACTTTACACGAGTAACCATGATTCAGGTAAAGAAGGCACAGAATGGAAAAAACAGTTCCTCATATCAACAGTATAGAATGACAAAAATAGTATAACAATCAATAGACTCTGTCACACCCAATGGCCCCAAAATAGGCTTTAAAAGGCCATATGTAGAACAGGCTTTGTACTGTACAACCCTCCTATACAGAATGCAATGAAATAACTATTTTTTTCAAAGACACTGCCCCCATAATGTCTGTGAATAATAGGCAAAATGAAAGCTGATTCCATCCAGCCCACATGGAATAAGTTTTCAGTAAATTTCATACATTTAGGAAGACTCTTTATGCAAGAAGTGAGAAAAAACAGTTCCTCATTTCAACAGCAGAGAATGAGAAAAATAGTATAACAATCAATAGACTGTTTCACACCCAGTGGCCCCAAACTGAGTGTGAAATAGGCTTTAAAAGGCGACCAGCTACCTTTAAGTGATTAGAAGTAACATAAAAGTGTTGCAAGACACTACACATAAATGCGAAGAATGAGAAAAACAGTTCCTATTTCATCAGCGTGGAGTGAGAATGAAGTAAACGAATCAAAAGACTCTCTTACACACAGTGACCCAAGCCATATGTAAAACAGGCTTTGTACTGTACAACCCTCCTATACAGAATGCATTAATAAAATAACAATTTTTTTCAAAGACACTGCCCCCATAATGTCTGTGAATAAGGCAAAAACGACAGCTCCGCCATCCAGCTCACATGGAATAAGTTTTCATTAAATCTCTTTCATGAATGACATAATCCTTTCAAAGACATTCCCCCAAGATGTCTGTGAATACTAGGCAAAATGAAAGCTGATTCCATCCAGCCCACATGGAATAAGTTTTCAGTAAATTTCATACATTAAGAATACTCTTTATGCCAAGAGTGAGAACTTGCAGTTCCTCATTTCAACAGTGTAGAGCGATAAAAATAGTATAACAATCAATAGACTGTTTCACACCCAGTGGCCCCAAACTGTGTGTGAAATAGGCTTTAAAAGGCGACCAGCTACCTTTAAGTGATTAGAAGTAACATCAAAATGTTGCAAGACACTACACATAAATGCGAAGAATGAGAAAAACAGTTCCTCATTTCAACAGCGTGGAGTGAGAATGAAGTATACGAATCAAAAGACTCTCTTACACATAGTGACCCAAGCCATATGTAGAACAGGCTTTGTACTGTACAACCCTCCTATACAGAATGCATTAATAAAATAACTATTTTTTCAAAGACACTGCCCCCATAATGTCTGTGAATAATAGGCAAATGACAGCTCTGCCATCCAGCCCACATGGAATAAGTTTTCATTAAATCTCTTTCATGAACTGAATGAAATAATCCTTTCAAAGACATTCCTTCAAGATGCCTGTGAATACTAGGCAAAATGAAAGCTCATTCCATCCAGCCCACATGGAATAAGTTTTCAGCAAATTTCATAAATTAAGAATACTCTTTATGCCAAGAGTGAGAAAAAGCAGTTCCTCATTTCAACAGTGTAGAGTGAGAAAAATAGTATAACAATCAATAGACTGTTTCACACCCAGTGGCCCCAAACTGTGTGTGAAATAGGCTTTAAAAGGCCATATGTAGAACAGGCTTTGTACTGTACAACCCTCCTATACAGAATGCATTAATAAAATAACTATTTCTTCAAAGATACTGCCCCCATATAATGTTTGTGAGTAATAGGCAAAATGAAAGCTGATTCCATCCAGCCCACATGGAATAAGTTTTCAGTAAATTTCATACACTATGAATACTCTGTTTCAGTACTAGGAGTGAGAAATATGGTTCCTCCTTTCAGCATTGTAGAATGAGAAAATGAATGAACTCTTTCGACTCTATTTCAGATACAGATAAGCCAAAATTAAGGAGCACTCGTCATCACATGGATTTATTATGTGATAACATCAGATGTGTTTTGAGTTCTTTCAGACATACACCTTGATGCCCTTGGCTTGATCCCTTATTGATTCTATGCACGATTGCAGTATACTTCAGACAACACTGCCCCAATATGCCTGTGCATACTACACAAAGTAAATGAACTATTACACCCATCACAAATTAAATACTTCAAGTAAATCCATTAGGACACAAATTTTGTATGAATGTGAATTGTTTGCCCTATGAATACATAAAATGATAAAATACTAATGTGCATAGTAGCCAGGCTACTCTGCCCTATACACTGCCACCGTTGCATGTGTAATGGACTGCACACGATAAATCATCAGGGAGATCAATTGTCATGCTGTTGATGAAATGAGAAAATATGAAATTCATCAAAAGCCTACATGAAACAAGCCATAATAAACATCAGATAAAAATGAATCAATAAAACAGTTCTGAATGTATTGAAATATCGTGTGTTGTGATCTATTATCGGGTATGCAGTTTGTTTGCAGCTGCTTCTGCCCTTCTTTGCTGTAGCCACTCATCCCTGGTGATGGTCTGACCTGGTGTTTTGGGACAGAAGCGTTTACCTCTAAACTGCGTATGGCCCTCTGTTGTCATCGGTTGGCCACACACACGGCAGCAGTAAACCTTCCGTGAGACATCAAGCCGTTCACCTGCAGCAGCATTCTTCCTCTTACGCCACTCTGTAGTGCGCGAAACACGATACATTGGAATTGTAGGTGTCTCTGGTGGTGGGGCCACATGAGTTGAGCTGGTGGAGGATTCATGGGAGGAGGTGTCCAAAACTATGTTGTCATTAGGCTCTGCAATAACAAGAGGTGCTGATGGGGATGGTGGGAGCTCAAGTGGAATCTCAACTGGCGGAGGAAGGGGATCTGCTGCAACAGAATGACGAGGGGGCAGTTGGTGTCCACGTATTAGAGACTGTATCTCCTCAATCCTTGTTCTGTTTCTGTACCTAAACCAAATTAATGTATAAGAGGGAAAGACTGTTAAATACTTCTTGCTTTATGAAAATCTACAGTTGATGCATTTAAGTGTCAAGTTTATTGAAGAATACTTTGTGTACACCAGCATTGACGAAAAGTTAAACAAAATGTGTGAGTAACATGAATGCCATAAGACAGTTACAGTTAGAGTTAATGATATCATAATAGTATAATATAATCATATGATGTCAAAGGTCAAAGGGTACAAACATGGATACGTGCAATACCTTCAGTGTACAAGCTAGCCTATCATGCTAGCATAAAACTTCACAGATATTACCCGGTTACAATTAAAGAACCATAAATGAATCAAAGAATGAATCGAATTGGTTCAGTTCTAAATGAGCTCTGAAGATTGGAGTGAAAACTGCAACAACAACTCTATGAGCGATTGTCTCTTTTATACACTCCACACATTTCCGTTCTGAACAGGCATGTTTGTAACTATGAACTGGCTTATTGAATGTGTGTTTCTCATGTACTACATGCAAACTGTTATTTTGGAACAGCATCAACTTCATGTAAATGCAATTTTAAGTCTTCGCCCATACAGCATATACATGTGGAAACACGTAACATTCTATGCCTTCCAGTTCTATCTAGAAATAAAAGTTTACCTACCAGGCTGAGAGGGTCGTTTCGTTGATGTGAAAGAGCACTATATTAGTATCTTCCATGAGGGCAATGCTGTTGGTTAGCCTGCCTCGTATCTGGTTGTAGGCAGACAGGATTTGCTTCCATCTGGATACATAGGGCGGGCCTTTCTTAGCATTTGGATACATGTTGCACAGACGAATACAGATTGCCTCGACCAAGCGGCTTCGAGAAGGAGGCAATGACGGGGCTCCAGCAGTTAAGAAACATCTTTAAAGAAAAAGGATAAAAATTTTCGTAATTTGTGTTGATTACACTGATAGTTCATTACTTCAGGCCATAAGTTAGACCAACCACTCATGTCATACAATATAATTCAGGTCACAATATGTGATATCCTTTCAGAGGGTGATTGGGACACTTTCATTTCAACGAATGGATGCCTCCATCTCAATCATCCACAACATATTCCTACCCTCACCACACCCCACCCTAACAAAATTTTTAAGAGAAAAGTGATGAGACAGTATATGTGACAATCCACCAAACAGATTCCCAGATAACATTGATATAAAATGGGTGTATTCAAGTTTCCACAACACACTGAAAACAAAAATGAAAATAATTTTCATTGAATTCTAGGGCACAAAAATAGCCTCTTCAAATGATTCCACAACATAATTATTGCATCCATTCCAAATCTGTACACATAGTGTTGTTTGATTCTATCTAAAAAATACAATGCAATTTCTTTTTTTTTTTTTTTTTTTAGCAGCTTAAGTTTGCACCACAGAATGGCACATGTTGCATGTATATTGCAACACCATACAGGTTAAGCATGAATCATGAAAATCATCATCCAATGATGCAGAATTCATTCCATATCCAAGTAACACATCAGAACTGCCAAGTTAACAATTTCAGTGCAAACTGCATGCAGTATAAAAAAAGTATCAAGGAATGTGAAATACACTGTAGATTAAATAATCAAGTAAGAGGAAAAACATCCGGTAGTATAAGAAATCAATTTTTAGATAAAAATTACTGTTTCATTGCCTCCACTCCAGGATGTCCAGGGCGGTACTTCCTTGCAAATCTTCCATGAGTGGAAAGCCGATATCGGGGTCTGTATTGGAGTGGTTTCTTGTCAAAGTCAATCAGCTCATTGTCGAGGGCCTTTACTCGAGCTGCTTGACTCTGAAGAATTGACAGTCCTTTGAGATTGATTAATGCCTCAGCAAGATGATCCACTTTGTCCCATCCAGGGATTCCAAGTGAGTCGAAAGCTTGGTCGTTTTCCTCAGCCTCTGCAGTCTCTGTCTGCAAAATTGAACACAAATAAAATACATGATGTAATGAACCATTTTATAACCCATTTCAAGTTTTATATTGGTGGTTTATAACTTTGTTACAGACCAGAAGAAGTTTCATGGAACAAAGACAGCATAGCAAGATACACATTCATAAAGCATGCTATTTCATGAATGTGCATTTGTAGAGTTGACCAATACTTAAAACAGTAAACATGCCACATTTCACGGCTGAAACATGAATGAAAGTGGTATATGCTGCAACAGCCTCACCATGAGAACAGATTATATTAAATATAGAAAAATGAATCATGAATGTTAACACAATATGCACACAAGCAGGCATAACTTACTATACTGCTATTAAAAACTCTACCATGCAGTAGTCGCATCAGTATCCATTAACTGTATTGCACAATAGTGAAATACAGAGGGTAATATACACATTTCTGACTATTTAATTCTGTACATGTCACTGAGTGGCAGATGCTGTGGAATTTAAATATTGCCAAAACATGGCAACATTTAGCACAAGTTTGTAGTTAACAGCACATTTCAGGGTTCTTGGATGTGTTAAATACCAGGAAATCAAAGTGCACATATTTCCATGGACTATTTACACTCTTCTTCGGTAACTGCGCCAGTTGAGACGGAGCGAGACAGAGAGGGATATTGGAAACGGAAATGTTACACATGTAGTAGTCATTTGTACATGTGAAATATACTTACACCAGGAGAGTAGTCTTCACCACTGAAGTCTTCGTCGGGGTCACTGAGGAAAGCTTCAGGGGGGTCCCTAACATCAATCCCATGAACACTACCCAATGGTGCACTGTCCAAGGCATCCTCTGATATACCCTCGTCTATTTCATCATTGAGTTTATCCTCTGTATCAGGAAGGATGATGGTAGACTGGCTGTGGAGGTAATCCATTCCAATTAGCTCACCTGTGTAGAAAGATTCAAAATCAGAACTTAAATGCAAAATGGATAATAGTGCCCAATTTTAGTATGATGACGACAAACACACACACACACACCATTAAAAACAAAGATGATAAAAAAAAAACAGCCCTACATACTTTCAACAATAAATATTGCACCAATCAAATATTATCAATGACAGCAACATCAATGAAAGGCTCATAAATTTGACAAGATATGATAATAATTAGCTACTGAAGTGGTTCTGGTCCCACTTCAAAATTTAAAACAAAAAGAAGGACAAGATTCCACGATAACTCTAGATGATGTACATTATGTTTCTTTCTAACACATAAAATAACATGGCAAAAAAATATAAATGGATAATTAAATTACTGATTGAAAAAAAAATGATAATAATCATCTGATAATATTCAAGCAAACAGAAAATTTCATGCTGAAATACACCACAAATTCACAAAACACGTAACATGCCGTGTTTTCCCCGATGCAAAATTATCCCTAAATTTCCACCGGGCGACAGTCTTTCCGTGTAAACGATACTCTCTCAAATAATTAAGTATTAGATAAGGACTTAAAGCCCACACTGTTGTTATCAGAAGTTGTTGTCACCAAGAAAAAAGGCTGTTCTGTAGCAAACAACTGTTAAGTAGTGTAATCATGGTCAAGTGAGCTGCTAAGCTACATCATCTGACCAGATACGTTGCCATTTGACTCCCTGATCTCACTGATATCATATGCTTGATTAGAAAGTGGAACGAAGACCAGCAGAAGGTGCAATCTCACTGGTCTTCGGGGAAGTACACCTCATGAAATGGAGACACAACCACACGCAGATGATGATCTTACCTGTGTATACTCCACGAGGTTGATACAGGGGGAAAATGTCCCTCTGGAGTATTGTCTGGCTGAGGTTGTTGATCCTCTGCTGGAGGCGTACATCAAAAGTCCTCAGAGGGCCACCAGACACATCAACAGCAGCATCTGCCCACGCCGAATTCCAGCGTGATATCCCGTCCAGTAGATAGGCCTGGAAATGGACAGCATTGGCAGACGTTCCTGTAAATAGAAGACATGATTGGGTGACTGCATGGATTAAGTCGAATACTAATAACACATGAACATTTAAAAGTTTTGATGCAATTGTGTATAAGAATGATGAAAAGTAGCTACTATTAACAGACATGCTGCAACAGAAGCAAACAGACATGATGTCACATCACAAGCAATAATACACCTCCCCTTAAATTCTCTACACAATCATTAAATGCGTGATGCCAGTGATACTGATATAACATAAATATGTAAAGGTGATAGAAGTTGCAACATTCTCATAACTTTCACAAGAGTTTGTTGACAGACATTCATTAGGTCAAAACAGTAAATGAAAAATGATAAAGAATGCTTAATAATCATGAGAGATAACATCATTCATGCTTGCCTTGAAATCAGGTCTAATTTTGAGTGTGAAGTAAATTGCTGCAGTTGCTAGAATGATAGGAATCAACCATTATTTTTACATAGTTACCAAACAAATTTCAGTTCAAACTGCTGTCTTAACTGTGTTCATGATTGGACCAATTACCTGGAATGAAGCGGGCAAGGTGAAGATGGAAGCTTTCCAGGGAGGAAGAGCCACGAGCACACCTGAACACAGGAAGACGAACACCGCCCTTGGTCACAGATCCTGTTCTGCAGTAGAGTGATATGCCGGGGAGGGTCTTGTATGCATGGCACATGTCTCCTCTGTTCAGTCCATATCTCCTGCATCTCAGGCCTTAAGAGGGGGACGCCGAGAGCATCTGTCACAGTGGACAGCTCCAGAAGTAGTGCTTCTATCATCTCACATGTGCGCAGAGTTCCTCTGGTGCGTCGCCTACAGTGAGTCACCATTTCCTGCTTTGTGACACTGGTCTTCACTGCAGACTGAGAAGGTTGGGGAACACCAGCTTCCATCAACAGACCCCTCTTAGCCTCATACAGGCGGTCAACATCACTTCGGTCCCATTCAAAGATGCAGGCAGACAACCGTGACATCAGAGTGGCATACAGGGGATGAGATTCGCTTGTAACACCCATGGCAAATCTACGAAGGAAATGGAAGATGTCGAGGCGAACAATCAATCCATCCCACGCAGAAAACAGCACGTTGTACTTTGAAGCCCCGCCTTGGGTGTTACAGCAGTCTCTGTCAGTATAAATTGCTACCGGGGGGTCTACGCTGGCATCACGATAGCGCTTCATAAGACCATCTGCCATCGGCCTCAGCGCCTGGGTGCTCTCTGAGGTGGTGAGCAAGCACTGCAAAATCTCACCCTTCTCGTTTCCGACATTGGTTGCCCAAGTTGCGGAGTTTGCCTCTAGACCCTGGAGCTTTTTAGTAATCTGAAGATGCAGAAAAAGTAAAGAACAAATGACTTCTATTATCCGTACACGATGTAAAAACATTAACTTTTCAATATGCAACACCATATGACAACAAGCAGTCAGCAATATCCCAACGGACGCACACCCACAGACCTGCATACTGAATAAATCAAGCTAAATTTCAAAGGTTACAGATGTCCACCATGCATGAGCTCATTTGTACACAAATAGGAGCCAGAAGTGGTAAGTGTGAGATGAATTTTAACCATTCAAAAGAGAAAACAGCCACTTTGTGAATGTGCAGTGAATACACTTCTTCACATAAGATAACTGTATATTGCACCAATTTATTTGGGACACATATAGTAAGTTAAACAGTAAAATTTAAAACAGCACACAGGTTACTTTGCACAATTGGTAATTATGGCACAACTTACGCATACCATGGAACTATACACCCTTATAAGCACCATAGACTTCAATCAACATACACTTTAAACAAGACATCACTTGTGTGAATATATTTTGAACAAACACAAATTTCTCATTGCATCAGTTATATTGAAATATTAAAGAAAAGTTGATCTGTCACAGCTACAGACTGGCTAATCCCCAAGGTATGCTTAAAAAGTTGGAATATCAGCCAGTTGAAATCAGTGAAGTTCTCACAGGGTAAAGGAAGTGACAAATTGTAGATTAATACTGGTCAAGAAGGGAAAAGCCATGCAATTCACACTTTTTTGTGAGTGCATTACCGTGAAAGGAACAAAGAATGTCACATACCTTTTTAGTTGAATCAATCTTCAAGACAGACCCAAACACAGATGTCAAGGAGGCCTTCAAGAGTGGGAGCCGGCTCCAGACGTCCTTGACATAGCAAGCAAGAAACCACCGGTAAGTGGGTAATCCGTGGAAGGCTGGAGGTTGTTGGTATTCCACAGCGGGCTGATGGAACCTTGCACGACCCTTTCTATGGCGTTCACAGTCAGAGAGGTACCAGAGGAGTCTACGGGACCACTCCTCTGTGTGCAGCTCCTGCAGGTTGTGCTGGAGTGCTGTAGAGCTGTTTCCAATGGTTCTGGCACGCAGGAATGTGACCACCGACAAATCACATGAATACTTATGTGTGAGGACTGCAGGAAACCTTGTTTTGAGACCATCGGGGAGCTGGTCCAAGATTCTGCCATCCCAAGAAATACAAGTGCCTTTACACTCCTTGCAGTCCATGTATTCAGCTGCCATATAATAGTGATCCTTCATGTCAAGGACCAGACGCACTCTGTTGTACACCCCCTTTGTTCGTAGGGACCTGGGAATAAGGTGGATGCAAGAATTATATTCAGCAACATATTCATGAAGCAACATGCAGTTACAATGGCTGACATAAATGTAAGCAGATGCGTATAACATGGAGGGGCCTTTCAGCTGCCTCCTCCCACAGCGGACTGCACCTGCCAACGTTACACAATAATCCCGAACGTTGCTTTCATATCAAATGCACTTTATTTTCAGTACAAAACTCAGGCCATGACAGTTACACACCACCCAATTCATTTATTTTTTTGAGGGATGGGGGCAAATTAACACATTTCAACCCCAGTATGAAAGCTGTCATGATTCCATGTAACTATTCCCCCTCCCCCACAGACCCAAATGGAAAGCACTTTGACACACTGAGGTAGTTTGGTGGAATAACTTGGCACCATCAGTTACAGTAGCTTATGATTTCATGCAAGCCATACTATTTTTGTCCTTTCTTTTGCTTGCTCCATGATGAGGCATTTATTTGAAAAAAGAGCCCCCCCCCAAAAAAAGAAGGGAAGTTACCTTGGGGGGTCTGTACAGTTCGGGCAGTGTAGGTCAACATTCCACATCCTCTTTGGCATCCACAAGAAGAGACGTCGCTGAAAGTAAGTGGATGGCGAAGGCACAGTGTTTGGTTTGGTAACAGACGGGGGAGATGGGTACCACCAGGTCCTCAGACTGTTGACGAGTTGACCCTTCTTTGCAAACAGTGCCTTCCCAATCCACTGCCGGTCCATTGGTGCCATGACCTCTTTCCACCCCAGAGGCAAACGAAGGCTGAAGTCTGGATGGCTATACCTTATGTTTGAGTCCAGTGGATTCTCTGGAGGTTGTGACGGTTGCACCTCTGTTACCAAGTCATGTGCTGCAGAGCTGGTTGTTACTCTAATATGGGCTGTTGTGTTATGCGGGGACATTGTATGACATGATGACACAGCAGATGTGGATGGGACAGATGGCACGGACTGGTCTGCTTGTGTTGTAGATGGAGTTAGTGGATGGACTCTTAGGGGCGTCTTTGCTGGTGCAGATGCTTGAATAGAACAAGCTGGTGGACTGCTTCCAGCTGGTACTTCAGAAGCAAGAGGCAGCGGGGTTGATGCTGATGCTTTGGGGGCTGCCCTAAACTGGCTTGTGGCAGCAACACGGGCCAACATGTTCCTAGCTGCCCCAAGAGTTATTGGCCTGCCCTGGAAAAGCAAATATTACAGGCTGATTTAAAATTGAAACAGATGAAACAGCTGCAGCTTCATTACACAGCAGTTTTCATAACACTGATTTTGCTATCAAATTTAAAACAATTTTGTTGGTGACATTTCCTCTGTTACTTGTGCATCTCCAATACTGTGTTTGACAATTAATTACTGACACTCAGTGAAACACTATGATATTCACTTGGACCTAACAGATTCCAGCTGAACTTCAGAAGCTATGCACTAGTCAGTTCATTCATGTTGACATATCCGCTATGCAATACAAAGGATATACTACTAATATGGCCAGTCTGTCAATGGGACATTAAATCGCACAGCGTAACAGCAGCGTCCAAATTTCAGTGTGAGGCCCATTTTATTGACTGCACTACCCTTGATGATTGAAGGATGGGTGGGTTTCAACTATATGTTGCTTAACAGTGAAGCAATCATGTATCACGAAGAAGTAAAAGTATGAACACTAAAAATACAATGAAATGGCGAATGCTGAAGTCAAACGCATAGGGTTACAAGTAGTTAAACTTCTTCATTCTTTAAACATCAAATACTCAGTGTACAACATGAAACAAATTATTAGACCATATTTATGGTTTTGTAACAAACTGTTACATGGAATTACCCGTTCTCCACACACACACACATGGTCACATGAAATATTCTTACTTTCCTCCTTTTTTGAGGGGAGGGGGGGGGGATTTCTGTGCAACACTTACCACGACTGGTGAAAACCTTGACTGGAGAGGGACAAATGTGCTGTTGTGGCTGATATGTCTATTGTCCGTAATTGCTACCATTGTGCTTGTGCTGGTGTTGGTGCTTGAACTTGATGCCTGTACCCCAAAAAGAAAAGGAAAAAAGGATGAATAGGCTGAAATGTGTGTCAATTATGTTTTTTTGTATGAGTGCAGGAGGTGGTTGTTTTCCTTTTCCTTTTTCTCTTAAAAAGGACACCAAGGGATTCATTTGGTGACTGCAGCTGTTGGATATTGACAGCAAGACCAGGAAATTATGAGAGGCCATGTTACCCAGCTGCTGGTGCACAGTAAAACTCATGGGTCATACACGTTTTATTAATAGAGAGAGATCAGAGTCAATGTTATGGGAATGGACACCACTTACTGCTAGCAAATAAAACAAAAAAAAAAAGCAAAATAAAAAATGTGAAAAGGAAGGGTTGTTCCATAATTTCTGAACAATATGTCTCTGAAATCCCCATCTTATGGTAGTTGCTAATAACCTGGCACAGTCATTGTCCTACCCTCTGATAACCCAACCCATTGTAAATGCTTCCAACAATTATGTACAACACTAGTCTACATTTCCATCAGAATTTGTCACTGATGATGTGCATGTTTCTTTATGGAACTGACCGAAACACTCACACTCAACACAATTTATGTAATACTTACAACAGTGGTTGGTGACCTTCTGGTCTGGAATGCAGTGGAGGTTCTGGGTGAAGCTGTGGGGCCAGAAGACAGGGCTTGTGCACTGGTGCTTGCACTGGAAGTTGGAACCTGCTATGGAAAAAAAAGAAATTAAGTTGGCATATTGCACATTGTACCTTTGAAAAAAAAAATGTAAGTGGGTATATCCATGCTAAGGAGATAACCACTTCACAACTATTCATTTTCATCTGGTTTAATGAATCCAGGATTACGAAGCCACCACTTGAGGCTCATTGAGGAGTCTGAAACATGTTGATCGTGGATGAACACAGGTGACTATGGCCCAACTCTTTTGGACAAGTGTTAAGACTTTTGCCAGGCAGTGGTGTACCAATTTCCAAAACCTGGCTACCGAGATTGCCATCTAGCGTCCAGGCCTGACGGATGAGAGAGCATCTCCTATGAGTCTTTAGCCACTTTTCCAGTATGGAGAGCTCTTGCCACTGAGCCCAACAGATGTTCTGTCCGGCCAACATGAAAACAGACAAGAACTGAATCCGACGAGACCCGAACAAGCACATCAGAATCCCTAGAAAATGTCACGTAGTTCCAATGGGATTTGATCCAGGGACCTATAGATTTGATGACATATACAATGTAACCCAACAAGCTAGCAATCTTTTCACTCAATTATTTCTGCAATACCTACCACACTGGCTGGTGACCTTCTTGGTTTGAACTGAGTGTAGGCTGTAGGTGTTGGTTTGGGGTTGGGAGTCATGGGTTGAGGGCGGTTGCTCGGACTGGTATTTGTCGTCTGTATGGGAAATTAAAAAAAGGACAATTTACATGTTACACATTGTAGTTTTTGGAGTAGACTTAAGTTTAACATTCCTGTGGAGGACTATTACTCTGACCACAGTTTATGCAATACTTGCCACAATTGCTGGTGACCCTCTTGGTTTGAACTGGGTGGAGGTTGTGTGTTCGGGGTTGGGAGATGCAGAGTGTGGACTGCTGATGGGACTAGAGTTTGGTGCCTGTACAAAAAATGACAACCATAAGCTGAGTGGGAATTTGAACACTATGCATTCTTCCCCGTTAAATGAATTGCTCCAGTGTCCTGACTGACAAGTGGCAGCCTGATACTATAATGTCACATGACTGAATTAGGGTGTGGTCACTGCATGGTCTGCTGACCACAAACACTGAGAGAAATTGTTTGTTTTTGCAGTAGGCCGGCCTACTCATACACTTCATGGCAGGCTTATCATTTGCCTACCAGTACCTTTTTGACTGAAAATCAAAAGAGCCAGACACGTAGTACAGCTTTACTTCTACACTAACTTCTGTAAACTTACAACAGTTACTGGGTGGAATGTGGTACATGACTTCAAGTGTATGGATTGGTCAGTGGGCATGGGGGTGTACTTGTGGGCTCTAGAATGGTGGTAGGACCAGGGTGTGGTGCCTGTACAGAATCACAGAATGCATCAGTCCCAACCTCATATTGCCTACAGACATCCCACAAGCACTTAAATCACGTATATTGACATAGCTTTCATGGAAACAAATTGCTTATAATGCTTACATCATTTTTTCTTGACAATGTACTAGGTCGATATGGAGGGAAGGTGGGACTGGGTGGAACAGATGAACTGGATACACCAGCTGCAGCATGTGATGTTGATGGGGTGGGATGTGATGGCTGAAACAGAGAGACAGAAAAACAGTATAAATGTGTTCACATAAATTTTATAAATAAGTAATACTTCAAAACTTTTTCACCTAACCACATACATGTCAAAAAATTTAGCTCATACATCTGCATGGTTATATCTAATTCACACAAATACATATTGAAAACTTGTGCCCATGATTTGCTTGCCTTGCTGCTATTGATCACCTTAAGCTCGTGGAATCACAGTGAAAATTTTGAACTTTTCACATACTTTTACCTCACATTTAAAAACCATCATATGTACTCAACTGTTTCACCCAGTGTTCAATTTTAATAATTCTTCTTCTTTACAGTGGTATAGCTTCTAAATCCATATAATTCGGGGAAGTGATTGTAAATCAAAGAAATTTATGCCCTGATTCTGCCAATAATCTACCTGTTTCAATGGAAATGAGCGAAGACTAACAAGTGGTTGTTGCACTCACTGTACGTAGTGAAGATGTGCGAGAAACCTGTCTCACATGATGAAAGAAAGGTCATTTTATCCTCTTTCCAATGATATAAGACAGCTTTTCATTGCTTTAGAGGAACAGATTATAAAATTTGCCTCCAATCAGGAACTTTTTTCTGAAAAATTTGGCAGACTTGAGTATCGATGACAGTGATGACGTAACAGGGACGCTAGTCACCCACACAAAAACCATGGGTGGCCATTCATGCTTGTCAAAGTTAACAATCTAACCGATATCCTATGTGCCGTGTGTGCACGGTTGATGAGATTACTTGATTCGCGAATAAGGCCGAAAGTGAACCATATGACCACAATGGTGTTGCATAGTCGCCTCAGGAAGGTCTTCAGTTCATGCAGATGTCTGCTCTGTTTAGTATGTATAAACCATAAAGAGGAACAAAAATCAATTTAATTGCCTCAACAAAAATGAATCATGTTAATTAGGGTTCATGAGGCAAATTTACAAGTTTAAACATGAACAGTAGTTATGAAGAGCAAATCTGTTAAATGCTCATTAAATGCTGTATGCGCGCTGCACCGACAAATTGATAGAACTATGCCGATCACACAAAATCATGTCTACCCCTGTAATAATTGCATCAATTTAAAACTTTTATTCCTACACAATTCCAATACATGTTTGATATGCTACTTTGCCCCCCCCCCGCCCCCCACAGTACACACATACACACACAAAGTCTTTTTACACTAAGCCCACGTACCTTTCTAAAAATTGAAGCATTAATATACTTATCTGCTGTTTTGGCTACCAGCGTGAATGGTCTCAAGAATGCTTGAGGCATGTGATTTGTCATTTAGGGTTTTGTGGTTTGCTCATAGGGTCTTTGATGAGGATTAATATCCTTCCTGATCCTTTTCCAACTAAAGTAAACTATATTTCCGGTTTGGTTTCTCTGTTTTCCTCCGTGCCCATTTCTGTGTATGTAAATCACTCCCGTTTGGGCTAGGTTCCGGTTTGTGTTTGAGTGTTTTTGTTCAGTTTCGTGTCCGTTTCCTAGCACGTTGAAAGAAAACTATACATCAAACATGTGCTTTTTTCAAACTGGGATGAACATCAGACAGGTGGAGACAGAGTTTACACTACTACTGTAAGGGATGTCTAAAATTTC
>JAAAJZ020171243.1:0-13628 GCA_010015985.2 Actinopyga echinites
ATTTGACAGTTATGCTAAAAAAAATGAAGCAGAAAACGATCCAAATAGTACCCCAAGAGATATGCAGAACAAAAGTCTGAAAAAATTATTCAGACAAGAATTTCATTTTAGCACTTCACAGAACAATAAAATACAAGCATTTTGCTTATTAAACTCATTCAATTCCTGTCATAGGTTCTAGAGATCTATCACCTAAATCTTGCCACATTTCCAACCAAAAGTTAACTTGATGCAATGAAGTGTGACGTCCTGTTTTTACATTGAGGACCAAGGTTTTTTTAGTGGAATGGTTCACACACAAAGCATCTTGTATTAGGCTAACTGCACACGGATGTCGAAAAACATGAAACAGAAAACAGGAAATGTGAAACACGAAACATGATGTCCATGTGCGGACAAAAACAGAAAACGTTGTTTGTTTTTGTTTTGCTGAAACAATGTTTCATGAAACAACTGTTTTGGTCTGTCCTGTTCCACAAAACAATGTTTTCTGTTTTTGTACAACACACAGGAAAGTCTTGTTTTGTATTTCACATTTCCTGTTTCCTGTTACACATTTTCTGACATCTGCGTGTCTTAGGCTTTACAATCAACAGCATGACAATGTTCACTGCTGCCAATAAGACTGATGGTGTAGCCCACATTTTCAACAACTAGTAATAAATTGCCACTGAAAATGAAAGGAACACATACACACAACAATCGATAAAATGACAAAAATCACAAATCAAACCTTAGCTAATTCCATTGCTTTGTGGATATTTTCTAAGATATCTTCTCTTCCTTCAAATGTTTCAGCTCTTTCCCTAGCAAAGAGGATGTGGTTTAGTACTTCCGAGTAAAGAGGATGATCTGTAGTTGATACTGAATCTGTGACACCTGTAAAAACAAGAGGAATAGAAATCACACCTTACTAATACACTCTTTCATTAGAATGAATTCGACACACAAGAAGTACGGTAGTTCCTTCTAAGTTTCCTCGTACATTGACATTACCAAGGTTTCTGCCAAGAGGGTAAAGGGAGGGAGGTGGTCTAACCCTTTCCACACAAAGCAGGGTGCAAAATCCCCCTTTTCATTTCCAAGCGAAAAATATAAATTGTCAATATCATTGCTTCTTACGAAAGGAAAGGGCAATTTGAAAACAATGTTTGTCAAATGTTACAGTACTTCAATATAAGCCTTTCATACCCATTATGTTGCACCTTATAGGGGCTTTATGCAGGCAATTGTCCCCCTAAGCCCAACCTGCACCCTCAGTTCTCGACAGCTTCAATATGTACCTATGCTTTAAAAGAAGTAATAAAATCCCCACCCCTATTTCATTTTATGGCAGAATACCTGCATTACCCCTACCCTTACTTCAAGGCTGAAAGGGAACCTATTGTCATTTCTTGTGGGAGACAGCGGTCATCCCAGCCCTTGCAAAGTCATCAGTGACGAGTTGGAAATACCAAATGAGGAGTTCGAATGTCTTATTTATAACAAAAACCAATGTTCCATGGCCATTTTTTTGTAAGAACAAAACACGTTCTCAAGTCCCAAGACTTGTGACAACTTCATACATTTTGCTGTTGCGAGCACTGGTAGGAGATGTACCAAAAATTATCGGGGTCACATGAAGATACTGTGTATGAAGTTTAATTTCTATATAATACATTCACTTCATTGTAAGTTCTGCTTGAGCCAAATATTTTGAAAAGCGCTGGAGCCAGTGAAATTATACTCACTGAAACAACTGTTTACCAATTGAACATGTTAGGAAATTCCCATTACCTTCTCTAACTCAAAACGGCAGGCACAACTCAGGGAGATTAAGATTCCTAAATTAAATGGCTGAAAAGCTTTGCGGTTTCTCTTCGCAATTGCTCCTACCATGTTGAGGGAACCATACAGTACTATTCAAGCCTAGCAAACCTATTCAGCATTCAATGCATGAATGAGTTTCAACAATACAGGCACTAGGAGAGTGAGATGAAGTTTATGTCTGCTTAGAAAGTTGAGCTGGCCAGTTTATTTCTTAGGACGATTAATTGCAGTTAGATTTTTTCAATTCCTAGGAAATGGATTTTCCCTGACATGGGACAATGGATCCCCTTTAATCATGGTGAATGATTTCCTTTTCAAATACTAGGATGTGTTTAAGTTTAAAGTATAGGCCTAAAGGTTAATATTTTTCATCCTGCATAGGTGGTGTTTTTCCAAAGTTATAAAACCTTGTACTTTCAAAGTGAGCTGTGACCATCCTGTTTCCTGCACAGCAAGTGGTGGTTTTTAATTGTTAGATTAACTTTGGTAGCAGAGAGTGCTTATTAGGTTTGGTTTGCATTTGCAAAGATCTACTTCTTGAAGTTCTGAGCTCAACACAACAAGTAGACTCAGAAAAGAACACACTGTTTTAAGCTCTTTGCAATGCACACTCTTCTAAATGATAACGTTACATCTTCCACACCATACTTTTTTGCTTTAACAAAAGGTTTTCTTCAACAAAATAGGGAACTTGTTGCATGAACAGTAAGCCCCCAGGCACCCCCTGTACACATGTTATTCTATATACAAACATTTAAAAAATCAACACTTATTTTGAAAAAGAATCCAGTCACAGATCCCACATGAAGACCGTGAAGCAAATCACTACAAAAGTGCACAACCACAACCAACTTTTTAACAAAGACCACAGTTACATTCAAAATCACTGTGACTTTACTTGCATTTATAAAAAAAAAAGTAAACACATAACTCACCCTTTTGAATTGAATTTATCATGAAACTACAAAACTGATCAGCAAAGTTTTTCAATGAATTTTTGTTCTCCTCATCCTGCTCCATCTTCTCCAAGCTTGGCAAGAACTTCAGACTATATCTGTAAAATATCAAATTAGAAACAAAGTTGTCGGCACTTATCCACTTCCATATTTTCACCAAAGCAATTCACGTGCTTAACAGACATGATAATTCAGGCTGTGAGGCAGTTATTTTACAATGCTCAGCGACCACGAATGTGGGAGAAGCCCAAAATCGCTTTTGGATTACGTCTTTATGTTGGGTACCTGTTTTATTTAGAATTTACTCAATTGTTTTCCTTTGAAGATCAAAGATATTAGAGTGCAGTATTAAACCAAAAGCAAGAGTATTTTTTACTGTAAGGGTCCTGATGCACCTTTTTGTGGGATTGTGAACAAGACACAAAAACTAATGATATGGGATATTGAGAAGAACATGTGAACGATAATGTGTGACTTTGTTTATAGAGTCCAGGTTGCGGTTGTGCTCCACTGCTTCCTAAACTTTGCACCCCACCAGAAAAAGATTGGTAACCCCTCCATTAGGGTGTTTCCAAACAAAAATATTTCTGTAAGTGATCCCAGTGTTTTGATAACCAAATGCTTGAAGGGTAGTGTGCCCTTTTAAAAAATATTAAAAGAAAACAATTAGGATTCAAAGGATAGTTTAATATGACTGTGAGACTATTCTGATTCCAATCGACACTACTGATTTTATGCTGTTTAACTAAGGTGAAAATAAACTGTCCCTTGCACACCACCTCATTGCAAACGTGTCATTACGTAGCCTCTCTGGCTACTTGTACGGAATCGTATTCGGGTTTAGGAAGGCAAATTACAACCAAATTGACGTTTGATCACATTGCGCAAAGGAAAGTAAACCTTTTTAATACACAAACTCTATTGGACGTATGAATTCCCATTGGTCGCCATTTACGACATTTTGTAGTGATCACAGGACTTTGAAATGTTCAGGCGCAAACAAAATGTAACTCCAAGACCTTTACGAAACTGACGGTAGTAGGGCAAAGAAACCTGCACACCTTTGAGAAATTTGTCTTCGGGGTACATATTGCAAGAAAATCAAGAAAAAAAGGGGGGGCTGGTGCGATGGAATACCCATGGTTGAAATTCCTCATAACACGGAAGTATAGACATCAAATATGGCTCCTATGAATGTAGGGTTCACTAACTGGCAAGGTTGTTCTACTGTAGATCTACGGGCACGGCACATGTAAAATACTACACTTCTAAAATGTTTTAATGACTAGATGCATCGATCTGATGCACTCGTGTGCATGACTTGCGTGTAGTCTTTTCTCTGACGATATGATGGCTACGTGCTGAGCAGAGCCGTATGCGTATTTTGGTTGTGATTGGTCGGGCTGTTGCAACTTGCAACTCCCTGGCAGGTGGTTCTGCCCAAAATTTTTATTACTTTCACGCAAGACTGATGAGGTCTATTTCTAAAATTTTCATTCAAATCATACTAGTAAAAATAAGAATTACGTAGCCTCTCTAGCTACGTCTACGGAATTGTATTTAGACTCATGGGGCACAAATGCTGAAAGTAATGTTAGATCTTTTCCGTACACATTCACCATACGTCGAGGGCTATGGATTAATTTGCCCGACGTTGTAAGAGATGCAACAGACAAGGATCTGAGCAAAGCAGGTTTGATTCACAAAGGTGCCCAGAGTAACAGACAATCTTCTCAGATATGTCTGTCACACATTAGCGAGGACCACTCACTCAATAGAGCTAAAACAAATATTATAGTATTAAAGTCTGATTAGAAAACGTTAGAAGTTATCATGGTATAGGGGTTACAGTTGTGGATGCTGAGACGAGGAGATGGGGGGCAAAGGTCCTGTGGCAATCTGGAGGCTTGGAAAATTGTTACATGTGATATGCACTCCTTTGACATTCAAGCCCCTACTGGGAGGGGCAGTGTTTCCATTTTCTACCTGGGCCTAGATATGCCCTAGGCGGGTGACATTGCGATAATCAGTGATAAATCATTGTTATTGCCTTTTACCTGTAGCAATATTTTAAAATTGCTGAAGAGAATGAAAAGCCAAATGAAACTTGTGTGACATACTTCCACATCTGTTTTCCAGACATGTACCAATCACTGAAGCCAGTGTTATAATTGCTGTGTCTTCACCACACCGCAAGGCAGCCTTGGAAGCAGTTGAATACTGCATCGATACTCTTAAAGCTACAGTGCCTATCTGGAAGAAGGTAAAATTTCATGGTTTTAAAGAATTTTGCTGCATCTTCCATATTCAGTGAAAGCAGTTAAGTCTGTATTTTATGGGTGATATGAAGAGAACTTGCCTTTAAACAGTGATTCCCAAATGGTGGGTCGCAACCCAAAAGTGGGTCACAAGGTGAAAACTGATGGGTCCTGATCCTATGTGGGGGTCATGGGGGTTGCGGAGCATTGCAGTGGGTTGCAATGGTTTTTGGTCAATATTCTCTGTTCTGAATATGCGTAAAACTCCAACCAGTAGGACACAATAGCGAAATAACGTGATTTACGCACAGTTTAGTGTCTTCAACATAGTGACTTGAACATTTCAACTCTTTCTGAAATTATATTCGCTTGGTGACCAGCGATTTTGAACATCTCTGTAAGGACTACATATCTGATTACAAGTTTCTGAAATGGGTTTTGCATTCTTTCATGACTTGAACTTTATTTCAGATGGCTGTTAGGTCGCCGAAGAATGTAAAATCATTAAATGTGGGTCGTTTGAAAAATCCAGTGGGAATCACTGCCTTAAAACATCGGATGGTTCACTTACACAATCCTACGCAACAGCAATATGTGGGAGTCAGGTTGAGAGTTTTAAGTTGTACTGTAGAAAAGTGCTTCAAGTGTCCTTGATGTGTCCTTCATGTGGTGGATGAGAATGTTTTTCATGCTCCTGTATGAAAAATTTCATTTTGAAAATAAACTAGAAATCATCACTAGCATCATATTTCCTCTGTTAGACCAATAAAATCCATCAAGTGCAGAAAATCATTAGACAGCATGGAGACAAAAAGTTTGTTTAGAGGCCCTCTCAATCCACGGTATGCTTCTCAAATCATTCCTGTGTGGCTTTAATTTTAGTGTTCCATCTGCTGTGTCCCAAAATTGCATAGAGGCCTCGACACTAGTAGGGTGACATACATTTTATTCTACCAGGCATGGCCGCTGGGGATCTGTAATATCAGTCAAATGCTAATGTACCAAACTAGTGGGAGAGAGAATTGATTGCTCATACAGCTTTTCTCAGTGCAGACTGCATAGTTAGTACTGGGTTTCATATCTAATGCATCTCACCTTACATTTTTGTATCCTTTAAAAGTATGAAAGGCCATATTTAAGGGGTCAAACTGTAATTTAAGGGGTGCAGTGCTCCAACTTACTTTTCCAATTCAGCCAAATATCTCTTGCGGCTGCAAATATTTACCTGGTGGGTTTTGAGTGCTACAGTTCTAATATATGGTGCTGCTGTAAAGCAATGATCTGATAAGTTTTGATGTGGCTGGGCAGTTGCATACATTTTGTTCATGCAAGTGATAATTCTTTCATGGAAATGGTATTGTAAATTGGCTTCTTAATTTAGTCAAGACAAACCAAAGCAAGGCATATCTGATGGTAATATATTATGAGGGGAACAGAAAAAGAACTAAATTTGGAACGGGAATTTTGTAAGCTTTCAGTGACAGTGAATTTTAGTGAGTCCAAGCTCCCTTTGTCTGATGCATTGAAGGAAGCATAGGTAACAGATTATGCATCCATAAGTAAGACAGTGTGTGTAGGTTAGCATTCAAATTTGTGAGACCCATTGTTATTTCATCATGTTCCCTTCCCACCAGGTTTTCAGGTCCTGTCGGGAGTCATAACCCCAAGATGTGAAGCCTCTTAAACTGAACTTGTGTGGCAGTTTCTCATGTGGGAAACAGTAGTTTCTCATGTGGGAAATAGCAGTTTCTCATATGGGGAATGTTTCCCAGGGAATATGGGAATATTTTCCCATATGGGGAGCTTCAATTTCTCATAGGGGAAGTTACAATTTCCCATATGGGAGGCTCTTTCATTTCCCATATACCCCAAAACCCACATAATTCCCACATCACAATTTCCTATAGGAAATATGTGGGTTTTTTATAAGGTATTCCTGGGAGTCAAGTGATACATGATGTACCTAGTTATCTTCCTTATCTCAATCTAGTATTCTCAACACGGAAGATTCTTTACATTTGAGAATGGAGCTAGTGACTGGAGCTTGCTCTCTTCGTTTCTCTCTGCTCTTCACATCTTTTGGTTGTCTATGATCATATCCTGCTCTTGGCTAGGGTATGAGTTAATCCTCAAGTATCAAGGCTGGTATCTGATAAGGCTAGAAAACCACTGCAGAGGAGTCCAACACATGATGTATCACATGCAGATATGCAAGAATGAGAGTCTTGACAGACTGAACCCGACTTACGAAAAAGCAAAGAGTCAATTCCAAAAAATTGATTGATTACTATAAATGGGGCTGAAGAGTAGAGTGAATGATTAAACTCCAGATTCCACTGCTCATTACTCAATAACATGACTCACTTTTGTTTGTAAAGCCCCGTCTACATGATCATACATTTAGTCAAAAATATTAGCATACATTTGTACGACAATGCTAATAAACAAATGTATGATCATGTCGACTGCTTTCCTGACAAATTTGAACGATGTCCAACATGTACAGTATGAAGGTGTTCAAACTCTTAGCTGCATGTTTCATCTTCCCAACAAGTGTTCAAACATTTGTATGACAATGTTCTTGAACAAATGTGTGACTGTATAGACGGGACCTTTGCAATGTCCGTCACGTCTTAAGAGTGGAAAATGACAGTTACTTTACAGAAACGCATGAAATAAAGGTGATATCACCTGTAGAGAGACTCAAATATTTCTTTTTTTGTTTAATTACAGGAGTTATATGAGGAAGGGAACTGGAGCTGGAAAGAAAACAAGGAATGTAGCTGGACAAAAGAGGCAGTCAGCTGATTGATCTAGAAGTAAAAACAATGTTATAGCGGGAGCTCTTCAAGAAATGTTGCAGGCCAAGTTTTATTTTTGGAATGTTTCAGACGAACCTATCATGAACTTGGTTCATTTAATCACTGAATCATGTAAATCCAGGCTTGAAACTCATCTAATGAATATTGCATCATTGTAATTTCTTTATGTTGTACACCCCATTTTCGTTTACCTGGAGGCTCTATGCCTGCCTTCAGCACTTCGTGCAGATTTTTGTGGCTTACAAATACACATTTTTATCATTATTAATATTGTTGGTTCCATTCTCCTGGAGTAAGGGATTGAAGTTATCATATTTTGGTTATTTTCCAAAGAAAGTGAGGTTGAACCAAGACCAAGAAGTTTACAATACATTGATGCCCAAAATGCATACAGAGTGGGAAAGCAAATTCCCACTACAAGATAATACAGATTTATACTACAAAAACATCAAATTTTGTAGTATGAAAGTGAATAAAAATTTTAAAGATGACTAAAGTGTGGGATGTCAGTGTAATAGGAATGGAATGGAACATTCACCACAATTCTGAAATTGCTATTTTATATTGAAACTACTTTGGGTCTAAAAATGTTCTATTTCAGGGATGTCTTTCATTGAGTAAAAATCAAACCTGAATGTTCCAGAAACGACTTAATGAAAACATTCTTACGGCATTCTTAGGAATCTCAGCATTTAATGTTTTAAATTTTTTAATACTATTTTTGAAAATATTTTTCCCAGATGAATTTGATAGTTTCAATCTTCCAGAGGACTTCCTGTTTGGACATGAGAAAATAGTATGAGAGACACTATTTTCTTATTTGAGGGAATGAAATTTCCTGATTTTCTGTTGTTTTAAGCATTTTTTGTGATTTTTCTGTGACTCCAGTCACTTTTTCAAATTTTCTCTCTTACCAGAATTGGAAAAGATAAACTTAATTTCTAGGGAGTTGGAAAAGATAAACTTAATTTCTAGGGAGTTTTCTAGGTTTTACTCCATCCTTCTGCATCTTTCCTCTTACTGTATCTGTAGGGAGAGTCTTACAAATGCATAAACCACAAAATGACTTGATGAAGTCGATATTTATGTAGTCAACAATTCATTTCATTAACTCCTATGAGTGAAGGTTTTGCCGATGAACTTGCTTTAGTTGATTGAATAACTTAGTTTCTGGCATCCAATTTGACTAACACTTTCAATAATGCCGAGGGGGAGAAAGCAGTCACTTGCATGTATCTGGTATGACTTGCATCATTACTAATACTGATGGGGAAGGGGCTGGGGGGTAAAGAGAAGCAGAAAATATTTTAATGACTGCAGGACAACAGTCAAGGAGTTTTTAAGCAAATATTTAAATTCAGAGGGCCAGAAAAGTGATAGTGTTGACTAGCTGGCCATCATGTTAATTCTAGATTGAAATTTTCTGATGTGTTATGTCAACAAGAACAGTTTTCATCTTTAGTAAGTAAATTTGTGTAAAGAACTTTAAAATGTATATTATGACAAACTGTGGAAAACTGTCTTACAGCATATACCATATTGACTACTCCATGTTTTGAAAATCATTGTGAATGTTAAAATTGATTGATAAGAATGAATTATACCATATTCTGTATGGTTACAACTTGATCTTTGTTTCAGCCATCATGTATTTTTTTTTTTTTTTTTTTTTTGTGCATATTAGAATGCACCAGAATTCTTTCGAAACAGTGCCAGCTGTACTGACAAATAATTTACACTTTCCCACTTTGAGTGGCAGTTCTTAGTAAGGGGTATGGCTATGATTTTCTAAATCTTCTCTACACTGCTCCATCTTTGTGGTAAATTAGAATTTACCATGGTGGCCTGGATGGGCCATTATTCCTTACAGATCTAGCTGCTGGATGTATGCATCTACAGTTAAAAAAATGCATTTGTAGGAGTTATAAGACTTTAATGGTGGTTTTTGTGCTATTTTTGCAAAAAATGATGGGATGCAAGCGACAGAATATTTACGATTCATCCTGCAGTTGATTGGAGGGTCATGTAAGCTTCAAAGACAAGAATGAAGAGCAGAGAAATGGCAAATTTACATCCAAATTATCTTTTTTAAACACCAGATTCTAAAGTATACTCTCTTTTGTACATTTTGTTTTATCTTTAAACACAATCACCCTGACACTAGGGTGGGAATATGCACATAAATAGACCATAGACCAGTACTGGACATCGATGGATGGGACTAATTTTGCACAGTGTGGCTTACCAAACACGAATTACAGTCACCTATCAACTCCCTCCCCCCCAAAAAAAAAACAGCAGAAAAAACTCCAAACAGAGGTTAACACAAAGAACTATCTTCGTAGAACTTCCTACTGATACACATCTGCAGTTTCTAAAAACCGTACATTCCATGCCAAATGTCACATGAATTATTAAACCAAAGAATGGTTGTACTTGGTGTACACTCAGAAAAAAATCTCACTTGAATAAAATGATACTTTTTATCACGTATCAAATGTGGCAAATGCAGTATTATAAGTTCAAACGACCATTTTTCAGAGTCCTCTCCCCAATACAATCACTTCACCAATTATTCTAGCACTACAACAGTTTTTACTCACTTGTACAATAGACACTGTGACTTTCTCAGATTTCGATGTAAGTTTGGTTTCATTGAGGATCTCTTGCATATACACATTCACAAGTGGAACAAAAGATGTTTTTTTTCTTTTTTTGTCTTTGAAATCACTTCCTGATGGTGCATTATCTAAAGGTGGGTTTCACACACAGTGGAGGGGGTGGGGGGAACAAAAAGAATTTTAACATTTTTCACCAGAATTCAGAAGTTCTACTTCAAAATTTTTCATTCAAAGAAAAGCTTTGCAATATCTTCTTCAAATCCTCCTTAGGAAATTAACTACAAAACTGAACTAAAAACATCTACAAAACTACAAAAAAAAAGCTGATAAAAAGGAATGTTCTCCCAAAAATATTGTGCCATGTTCTTCCACAACTAATACCACTCCTTCGTTTTAAATGAAAGTACTGTACTGGTAGAATGTAAAGCATGTTTCATTGGATAGGATACCCAAGAAAAGAGGATTCAAATGTAATCAGTAGATAACAGATTAGATTTGCAGTTTTACTGTTCCTAATAAAGTTATCATAATTAAATAAAAAAAATTGACATTTTTGAAATGTAATTTCATAAAATAATTTGGTGGGATAAGCTTGTCATAATGTTTTTTATGAATCCAGCCCCTCAGCTTAAACTGTTGCAACTTTTACAGCCCCTCAGATCAAACTGTTGTCACTTCTAATCCAAGTTTTTATCACAGAAGAACTTGCATTTTTTTCCTTTTTTCCCCATTTTGATAAAATTCCCTTCAGACAACACCACAACTGCACCCTAATTTTAATTAGATTCATCCTTCTAGCGAAAGTTTTTTTTTGTCATTTGCTAGCTTTTGTTATGTCACATCAGTAACTAGTACATGCTCAGAAATAGAAGTGAAAAAAATTGTAAACTAGTTTGTAAATTACATGCACAAATCCACAATCCCACTGAGAATAATTAATATTTTCAATTAATCAGATCTGAATGGGCTTTCTAGTATCAAATCAGAACTCTTTGGGTTTCCAAGGTATTGCATGCATCATGCTAAATATCAATTACTCTAGGTATGGATGCCTTTCCTTCAAAGACACAAAAATCTATGATAAAACATCCTAAACCAATAACATTCGCCTTCAAATACATCCTTATGAAAAATAAAAACATTTTGCAAAATAACTTACAAACACAGATGTGACCAACTACTTGACAGTAAGTAACAACCAGAAATATTTTTAAATTAATTTATGACCTTCAACTAATTCAAAATATTTAAATGTAATAAATTAAAATAAAGAGAATGTTAAACCATTCCTTCATTTCAGTATGATATTAGGAGCCTTTCAATACACCACTCCTGTTTGGTATAGTTAACCCTCCACATTTAACCACAGAGGCAAATATTATCCTCCACATCTTTTGATACACACGGTGAGGACAAGAATCTAAAAGCAGCTCGCTAAATATACAAAGCTAATATTGCAAACCCCTTCATGTCCTTGCTACACACTTTTACAACACCTATGGAATTTACAATTCATGATTTTGAAGCCTTATTAAAGTTCAGAGTACCACACATAAAACACACTGTTTCACAATTAATCAAGTTTACACTGTTGATTCTTGGTAATGCATCATTTTACCTGCCAATTTTAAAGTAACCTTGAAAAACTTTCAAAAAAAAAAAGGAAAAACCTCAGAAAAAAAAAACCCGGTAGAACTAACAAATCATCTACAATTGCATGTGCTATTCAAACACATAAACAAATATTTCATATTTTTCTATTTACAAAAACAAAAATTTAATGTTACCTCTTTCCCTTTATGACAAAGAAAGAACATGTCCTAACACCTACGAGAACCTTTGACCTCACAAAAGATAAGGCAACCCAAACAATCCCTCCCCTCTATACCTAAGCTGTCTGATATAAATTAATCAACTGGACAGAAAAAAGGCAAGCCTGACACTCCCATTTTCTCATATACGAAAGGTTGCTTTCTACTTACAAATATTTTCATTCTGTGACTTTTCTTACTGTTTTTAATGTGCTTTGAAATGAAGAAAAATATGACTTCATCTAAACACTGGATATTGTTCTCTGGTGCTACAATTTTTTGGCAATCAATGCTACTAATGTCTTCTATGTTTTGCTCTTTTCTGGTAAAGAAATTATTCTGAATAAGATTCCTTGAGTCAAGGAGGGAGTATTTGTCACAAGTACAACATTAATACCTATACAACATACAACCTATAGGGAGGTTGCACACCAGCAAAGGTGAACTGCTTGTTGCCCCCTGGATGGCAAACAAACATGCTCTGGAGGCTAGGCCATTACAAACGCATTAGACTTTGTATTGCAGATTAGCACATGTGTCCTCCACAAAAATATATGTCACTGAATTTGACCTTTTGACCTTGGTACAAGCTCTCTGTAGAGTTCTTCCTTGAAAGGTTCCTACAGCACAGTATGGGTTTACTTCCACTGAACAAATCTGAGCATTCAAGCTGTGGCCATTGTCTAGAAGAGTTAAAAATACCTACAGCTTGTTTTTTTGTTTCAGTTTAGGGCTCCTAAAATTTCTCTCATCCCATTTTAGCAAATGTTGTGGACCTGACATGGTTCACAGGAGGCTTCTTCAGAACACATGAACTAGAGATTTTGTGTTCGCTTAGAATTCAGGATACTGTATTCCTCCACGTCGGATTCTTCACTCCATGTCGTTCCTTCGTGGTCACTGTCTTCGGTGCTCACCTGCGTGAATCCGTTCCTTTTATTGAAGAAATTCCCAATGCTGAATGAATCAGAATTAGCGTACTTTCGATTTTTGCCGATGACGAACATACCCCTTCCACTCTTCAGCTGTCCCTGAGCATGCATGCGGACAACTACAGCTATAATCATCATCAGGATGATGGGTACTGCCAGTACCACCACGATGACGGCGGTTGTCCCAACCTCTTGTGGCGGCAGCTTCTCTCCATCGTGACTCAAAAGGGAATTTCTGGCCAGATCAGTATTGCGAGGAAGACTATCTTTGGACGGTACTAGAAAGAGACAATACACCAAAGTAAAGGTATTGTGTTGGATTCTCTAAAGCCCCGTCTACATGGTCATACATTTGTCCGTGAACATCATCATACAAATGTTTGAACACTTGTTGGGAAGATGAAACATGCAGCTAAAAG
>JAAAJZ020172350.1:0-13616 GCA_010015985.2 Actinopyga echinites
TACATTTATTCATGTTTGGGATTCGGAAGACAAAAGCAGGATTCAAATAATCCTGCACCTTAGGGCAAACACTGCTTTACAGACCATCATACCTGTGAGTCTCTGAGGGCCACTACTAATGTTCCCTTTACAACCTGCAATTACCATCTGCAAATGTTTAAATAAAATAAAAGACAATAACTGACAACCACCTAAAGAGCAACCACTCCCACCCCACCCCATCCCATCCCACCCCATCTCACCTTCATCCTTTCCACATTTTGACTGTAAAGAGGAGATATGGAGGAATGAGAAGGATGGTTTGTGACCATTTAACGATCATCTAATCATTTTAAGGACTTACAATAATTGCAACAACAGATTTTCTCTGTAGTATATGCTGAATGAACCAGTGGCTTTGACAGTATCCCTTTAACATTAAATGAATACTGTACTATGCTAATTACTGTATGTTAAGAGTGACACAACTTAAATATATTCCAATGAACACTATGCTACAGAAATCAAAGAATTCCTAAACAAGGGCCTTTCCCTATTAATTTCTGCTAATTCAAATAAAACCATTAACAAAGACAACAACTTAACCACCATTTATAACAGATACATCCACCTATGAGCACTAAACATAAAGACTTAAAAGTAGTCACAGTGGCACCAAGTCTAACTAATTGAACCATTGTAATTGAACTTTACCAAACCAGGAAGCTTTTATAAAACTGTATCTTTTTGACACAACTGGTCTTTAGAAGTGCTGTACTCATTCTCTCCTGTAAAATACACGTAATGAACATGCAGCTAATTCATAAGAGAGCACACATTAAAGGGTATGCAGCCAAAGTAACTCACCATTTATTCTGAAAAAAGCATCCTGCAATCTGTCAAACTCATTCCTCTTTTCTCACAGGAGACTACATTCAATGTTAGAAGCAAAAGAGTCATTCGGCAGGTTATTTCTTAAAAAGTATGCAAAATTTTCAAATATTTTGTTAAATTTGCACTCATTTTCATACCTTTCCTTTCAATTAATACCACACTGTCTCCAGTAAGCATGGAGACCTGTACAATTTGTTGTAGCTCCACAGCCTAATTACGGAGCTTCCCCCGTCACACTTTTAACACCCATGGTCATGCATGGACTGAGAGATACCTTCACAAAGATGTTTAAAAAAAAAAAAAAAAACTTGCATTTAATGCAGAATGGGATGAGCTGTGCTGATCACCTTTTGGCAAAGAAATATTTCCCTTTGAGGTGCTTACAAAGCAGAAATACAATCAGTTCTTGAATGGACAAACTGAAGTATGATATACCTAAGAAAACTATTAAGTGCAAAAGATGCAGAGAATTCAAGGAACAAAATTTACTACCAATATCTTAGCACAGAGATTTACTACTACAACTGGGGAGCTTTGGTTCAACTGATGGGGAACACAACAGCACTGGAATGAACTCAAAATACTGTACATCAAGTCTACTTAATTCACAACATTCACTCTTGAAAATATCACCACAGGTTATTAGGGAGTAAAGGAGGAGTGTAATAGACTCAGTCCATACACATCATACTAGAATACTGAATTCCTACAGTATGACTTCCAACTTGCCACATTGTTTTCAAGGATTTTTAAGTTTAGCACTCATGCACGGCCCGAGTGAGACCTCTGCTTTTAAAACTATGTTACCACGAGATTAGATGTACAAGTGTCTACCATGTAAAACATGGACTGCTACACTTGAACAGATGTAACAGGAAAGCAGAAACTCACTAAATACTTGAATATTTTTGTCCTTCCTCCAAGAATAAATAAACATGTTGATGATCACTTCACCTTGCCATTATCTCAGTCTCATTGCTGCTTCCATAGCACCTGTTGACATCATGGTCTGTATGTACAGTACTGCCATGGAAGAGTCTTGAGTTCTAATCCAGGTGTAAGTTATGTACTTCGAAAATTAATGTCAGCATGGACTGGATGACTGTCATGTTATTACTTGATTATACAGACGTAGCAGCCACATCAACAAGCCACTTTTTGCTACACAACCTGTCTGTCATTGCATTTAATTTTTTTAATGACTAAATTTCCAGATTTGTGATACAAAAGTCTACTATGAAATTATCACACAAATTATGGTCAATTTCTATATTTATGTGAGTACAGCAAAACTGTCTATTTGACTCAAGACTTCCGTTTCACATGTAGCATCACCACACATACCCCCCCCCCCTTGAAAAAAGAAGTCTAAGGTACTAAAAATTAAAATTCTTGCTGCTTTAATTCACTTTTCCTGAAGCATGGGAGGCATGCAAGTCCAATGCAATTTACAATATCACAGCCTCTGAACTAACAGCCTGAAGAGAGTATGACAGTCATGGGCCACAGAGTCTGTAGACTTTAAAGTTGAGCTCCCACCCACCTCCCCTCCCCCTCCCTCTCTCAAAACTAATCATACATAGAGTGCCTATTGTCCATTGAGAGCAGATGTTAACCATGCTGCAATCTACTAGCTACTACAACTTAAAAAAAGCAAGCTTGACAGTTTTTTAGAAAAATTTTACAAGGACACATGAACTAGTGAACGGAAGATAAGTTTCGACAACTTCACTGACAGAACACCAACATTATTTCTTGAGCTACCTTATCCTTCCAAAATGTCTTTTTCAGGTCAATGGAAACTCATTTTTCCCCCCTATTTTGGGAACTTCTTCTGGTTGCTAATGAGGGTGGGATGGCTTTTCTTTTTAATTCCAGGAACTACTGAATGGCCTATGTGTTCCAGAAACTTGGTTGGTAACCCATGGCTTGTACATGTCTTCATATCAATGACCCTGCTGAGGAACACAGACAGACAACCCGCCATGTGGGTTTAAAACTCAGTACCCCATACCTGGTTGTCTATTTCCGCACCACTTGCATCTAATTTCAGCAACCTGCATAATCTTTTGACTCATACCGTGTACTTCCAGGAATGACAGACACCCACACAACTACTGTTACAGTAAACACCAGCCTGCAGCTAACTAGCCCTGTTTGCCACATGAAGCCCAACAGCTAAACTAAGTTCATCAGGTGCAATGAGGGGGAAGAGTACCTATTTTAAACCACTTTTGCCAAAAATAGTCCACTAATGGAGAAAGTTCTATGAAGTGAGAGTTAATTCCCTATCTTTGCTGGCTAAAAATGAAGGATGATGCAGTAAAATTTCAAAGGGCATCATTGTTTTAGCTGAGCCCAAACAAACACGGAAAACTGCAATCTTACTCATCAGGGTGATATCAATTGGCTCTGACAGCCAAACTCCCCACTTCAGCTGGAGATGATGTTGGAATCCTGAGCATAAGGGAGAAACATCTAAGTGACAGTAAATAATTGGTGGGAAAAAAAATTGTAAATTTTGCTGATGAGGTCATGCTTCTGTTAAAAGAGGAAAAATTTGAAATAATTTTGATATTAACTGACAGGACTATAGAGCCACTGCTCTTAATTTATTTCCACCCTAGTTTCACCGATCTAATGGTTTTAAAGTAGTGAAAACCTTTCTCTTTTCCTGGCTAGTCCTTTCTTAATGTCATAAAAAAACATTTCTCAAAATTCAAACTCCATTCTTCCTCCTATAGTTGCAGATTGCAGTGGTGCTGAAGCACAGTGGAAAAGGACACACTGACATTCCCTTGGGATAAAAAAAAATAAGAACAAACAATAGCTATTAAATACAATAAACACTGCATAAGTGCAGTTTCACAGCAGCATATTAGCAGTACATTACAACTGAGCCAATATAAAGAAATCCTGTCAACAGCTAGTTATCGCTAGCTGTGTCATGTCAGGAAGCCAACTCTTGTACAGTACACAATCAGTTTGCTTACAACTAGTTTTCTACAAAAAAAAAAAAAAAATCCACACAATCCTTTGCCAAGAAAGCAGTGAACAGGAAATCAATGCAGTTGTTACACTTTATGACCAAAATTATTCTACATGATGAAAATTTATAGTTGACTGTTTTTTTCTAAACCTAGCACCAGTCCCCTACACAAAAAGAGAAAGATGAATTTATCACCTGCATGTCTCATATGAGATTGAATTTACTCCTCACTGGCTATGATTACCCAAGCCACAGACAAGCAAAATTGTTTAGTGCATTCATGCAGAACAATGCTATGTATGCCAAATTGAAGGCAAATCATGAAAATAAGTACATTTACCTTCCAAATGTGTACAATTTTTCTTACTGAAAAACTGGTTTCACTGACTATTGATGCATAAAGATGAAGGATATAGAAAACCTAAGGAAAAATGGGGGAACGTGCTGTGATGAAAAAGAAACATCAACAGGAAAAGCAGTTACCGTAGATATATCAAAAGTTTTTAATGGATTGATCTTTGAAATTTGATGCATACTTATATATGTCAAGATTTGATACATCAGAGTTTGAGATTACATTAATTTGCAAACACTTCAAAAATACAAGGAAGGAACAAACTAAGTCAACAATTCAGAAACATTCACTCACGTCAGAAAAAAAAAAAAAAACTTAACATTAAAGGTAATAGCGGTTTTTCTCATTTGAGGTAAGGGTAAGTTTAGGGAAGGGTTCAGGGAAAAACTTTTTGCAAAGGGCATTTATACAAGAAATAACTTAATCTTTAACACCATTTAGAAAAATCAAAAAAAAAAAAAATTAAAGTTATGTTATCTTCTTGCCACAGACAATTCATGTGGAAGCATGTGGTAATTCTGTAAGCTTTTACCTAGTTATTTCATATTTTTGCACAAGCAATGACAAAATCCTCACCCCCAATCCAAAATTACTTTAATATGCACATACAACAGATTTATCTTAAGATGCAGATTATACAATTTTAGCAGGGAATTTTTCAAGAACTGTCAGTACAAAGCTTGTAACTGAAAGAACTCAGTCAAAAATGACCAAGTTAGTGAAAAAAATCCATTGTCCAGTTAAATGTTCTAAGATAAAACCTTTTTTTTTGTTCTTTTTTTAACAACAGAATTAGAAAATTTCATCTACTGTAATACATGAATTACCCTTATTATCTGCCATTATGATCTGACAAAAGTTCTGAAGAACTTAATCAAGAGGGTACATGCCCCCCCCCCCACACACACACCCTTTCCTTCTTTTCATTCTTAATCTCCTTGCCAGCTTTTCACCAAGAATTCCCTTGTATTGAAGTTTGCCACATTAAACTTTTTAAGACACATATGCTAGCTGTGGCTCATACTACCATACTCCCAACTTAATAAGATTAAACTTGCAGTTTTACAAAGCTAAGACTGAACCAGGGTCCATGCATTTAATGTACAACTAAATTCCATGACTTTTCCATGACCTTCTCATGATCAAACTACAAACAATCTGACTATATTGTTCCTTTGTAAAAAATTTTAGGATAAAGTTCCCATTTAGAGGAATACAGCCTTCTCATAATTCCATGATTTTTCTATGACTTATTTCTTACAAAATAAAAAGCAACTTCATGACTTCTGTACATGCCGCAGGAACCTTACTGAATATTATCACTACCACCCAAAATGTACAAGTTACATCACATAATGAGGCCAATTACCAAGTAACACACCACATATGGCCACATCCACCCATTGAACCGTTCATGTAGACCTTATTGTACTGTACTGTACATAACAAAAAGCTTCCAGTTACAGTAGATGAATGAAAAAATTTATAGTTCCCATTTATGTCTATGTACAAAATGTATATTCTGTCCTACAGGCACTTGCACGTCCTTGTGAGTTCTCTGTTTTTTAAAAAAATAAATTTTTGCGACATTTTTAAGTAAGGATTTGTTTATTGATCAAATTTCTGGACTAAAGGCAAAGCTAATTCTAATATTTTCTGGTTCTAACACCTAAAGAAATTCATAATGCAGCTAATCGTTAACAGTAATTTACTTCAATGCACAACAGGTTTGTTCTTCATTGAAAGATGATCATGCACCAAAATAACCAGGAATACAATGTATGCTTCCAGCCTTTCACCTAACATCTAAATTACATATTTTGGTAAAGTTATCATTTGTTACAAAATTCATGAACTAAAAACTGCAGGTTCACCCCAAAATCTTCAAATCCCACAACCAAAATTGAGCTTATTTGTCACATCAAAGAGTGTGTCACCCACCCACAGAAAACAAGGAAGTTATGTGGTTTTTCGAAAAAGGTATGGTAGCACATGAGGATTGCTCAGAGGGATAACCGTTTGCAAATTAGCCTGGTTGCATAGCAGAGATCATTCCATGACTGCCAGGATAAAAGACTGCTGTTCACCCAGGGGGCAAATTTGCACATTTCGATCCCAACAGGGGGCACAGTATAATGACCTTGTTGGGTTTTGCCCCAGTGCTCTTCGAATCTTGCTGTCACTTTTGGCACATTATACAAAACTTGGGGTCTGGCAAAATATGGAATCAGTTGTACAAACAAAAATGCACATGTCAGCTACAATTTGGACTCTGCAAGGTGATTCCAGAAACGAACTACCGTAAAGAACAGAACAGATATTGATTCATTGGCGCAACCGACTGGAGATACCATCTCTGGGGTGCTAACTTTGGAACTTCTTAAGCTATTTATTAGCTGAAGATGTCTTTATTCAAACAAACCTCCATCAATCAAAACAATAGCATGGTGTTTGAGAATTCCCTTGCCAACATGAAAGACAGGAGAAAAGGGAACTATGTAATTTGGGAAACTTCACTCTGGAAGAGGAACACAATACCCACCACTGAAATTATCAGTAGTCAAAGTCTGCACCCCTTCAATGTATTATTTATAGGTCAGGAGTTCTATTTCTGGAGGGCTGATCCCGATCTGCTCTCTGAATACCACCTACACTTTGTATGCAGAGTTCTTAGCAGGTATTTGACAACCTTGGTGATATTAACGACTTCTGTACAAAGCAGATTACGTCCAGTGATTACAGAAACCTCATGATAAAGATAGAGTTTTTCCTTTATAATCAACAGTGCCCTGTCTCTGATCTACAATTGAAAAGGAAGAAATGACATTCCTCTCTAATGACAACAACCAAAGTTTGATCACCTTTTTGCAATTCAGTCTATATACACTTTGGTGTTGTACAGCAACTTGGAATGTTCCTCTAACACATGTCATGAGAACAAAAAAAATTGTGTTGAGCATAAAATCACATTTTCCCCTCCTCTTGACTTCAAAAACTTCGCTGCAAAGTATTTTCAGACTGTTCTATTTGGCAATAATATGAAGTGTGATCATCTCAAAAATATATTAGTTGCACTCTTAAGACCTGAAAAAGAAACTTTCTGTACTTCTGCATTTTTTTTTTTAAATTATTAAAACTTGGCATGCAGGTCACTTACAGGGTGATCTTGTCAGGGTAATGTTGACTTAGTGATGCAATATATGCAATTAAACAATAAATGAATACTGTAAATTACAAATCTACTGTACCACTAAATCAAAATACTGTGCATCATTTGCACTTTTCAAATGCCCAGTTTCCATTTGGTTGTTTAAATTTTATAACATGCCCCCAACCAAATGAACTGCTCATATTTGAACAAGAACACAGCCAGCTCAGTATGCATGCTCCATTAAAAGTAAACACAACTAAGATGTTGAAAAGCTATTCCTTTACTTCACGCATGCATGTACTGCATGGAAAGAGTACTGATTCTGTTTTCCATTCAAAACTGTACAATTGGTACAGATATAATACTATTCACCACTAGCTTAGTACTTGACAGGCTTTTACTTCATTAATGGGACATTAAAATTAATGTCCTTCATTCTCTTTGAATGTTTTCCAGTTTCGTACTGCAACCTAAGCCTGTTGGAACTACACAGTAAAAACAACAGAACAAGATCACATATATGCCACATACTGTAAGCAACTGCAGAAAGGGCAAGATATACAGCACACAGTGGATCAAATTTATATTCAGTTCAGTCTCACATGCATTTCAGTTTTCTTTTAATCGATTTCAGTACAATATACTTGTGATCATTGATGCCTGTATGGATATGTCTGATATTTCTGTTGTTGAATGTTCTTAATTTTTCAAATATTTTCATGCGGAGGGAAATTAACCGAGTGGGTTTTAACAAGTAACAACTTGCTGGTAGGCTAAATTATGAACTAGTCTGACATCTGCAATGTACTTTAAACAAATTTTACCCTAAATTCTAGCCACTAGTAGCCTAACACATTGTATCATTTGTGGTGGAGGAAATTTTCATACCTTTAAGAGCATGTCTTATAAAAGTCACAGAATTAATGAAACATTCATATAGTTTTTGATGAGACTGAATGATTCAATAATTATAACACATAATTTCTGACTGTTCCATACTCATACCAGTTAAAGTTTTAAACACATCAGTCCCCTTTAAAAATTTTCTCGGGTTGGCATTTTCTTCATTTGACCTCTTAAAGAAATGTTCACTTTTGACATGAAATGGCCTTCCTAGCTAGCCACATCAACAAGAACAGGATACTGACATACCCATCACTTTAAATGAAAGCATTACAAGGTATTTAAATTAAATTGGCACAATATCCCAGTCCAGGAACACGTCTGCCAAAGACAGTTAAAATAAGATGGCATGAGCCCTTCAACGATTCCATCAAGGTAATTAAACTAGATGAATACAAGTTGAGGTTCTCTATAACAAAAATATCAACCTGACTTTCCAACAGCACAATTTCAGAGATACAAATGAAACTGATCACAAACCTAGCACTCCAAAAGCTTGGTCTTTGTAGACGTCTGTCAACTTTTATTCATGAAGCTTTCATTCTTCCGAACTAATCAAGATCTAAGAGCTTCCAGTTTCAGATGTAGGGTGATACACGCCCACATTATGTGTCAATGAACCGGACCACAGGAGAAAGGAAAGTAGGTGATGAAACAAGTTAATTGTTACACAGAAATTTGAATGTAAAATGTACTGTGACAGCACAGAACTATGCTGGGTGCCCTTACAAACAACTTTCACATCTACTGAATTACTGTAGCATACTTACAGGAGAAAGCACAGTGAGCCTTTAATTCTCTTACAAAACAGTTCTTCCAAGTTTCATACTGTATCTTAACCCTGGATTTATAATCAGGGTCCATGTTTCCACAGGTATTAAACTATAGTACTGTTACTACAAAACTACTGTAACACCTGTGGAACACCAGTGGTAATAAAGAAAATACTTAATAGTTAAACACACTTGAAAGTGAAGGAAGTAGAAACATGTGACACATCTGAAGTAATGGTTAACAGACCTGTACTGGAAATACATCTTAGAAAGGGGAGTTGTGGTACAAAACAGAGTTCCAAATGTGTGAATGACTGTCTTTAAGGCTACTAAATCAATACTAACATTGTAGATATTTGCTTGTAGATCTATATTCTTCTGAAACAATGTCAAACAGCTTGCTAAGTGGAAGAATACTGCATAAATACTGAGGATGCGGCAAGGAGTGTTGACTGTACTCTTTTGCAAAATGAATACTCTGTAATGGTAACTGTTTGGTAAACACTTTCATACCTAGTGCAGAAAATTCTGTACAGACTGAAATACAATAATCGTGGATTTACAACCGCAATGTAAAACCATGTAGTAGCTCCTGCACAAGCGACTAGGATATAACTTCATCAATAAATAGACCAAAACACATGCAATCAGTTAGAAAACAATATTGATCTCTTTTTTGCTGAACTTTCATCAAAAGAGGAATTTTGGACCATTTTTACCACATTACTTCCCAGAATTGCTGCACTTTTCTAAATCTGTTTTCCACAGCTCTACTGTCACCGCTTGGAACTTTTCAAAAATAGTTCTCACCCCAAAATAGAACTAATTGGGCTGTGTTTATCATTCTCTGCGTCACCGTGTGGCAATCTGAGCTGCCCCTTCACCTTACTTCCCCCGTATATGGCTCTCTTCAAAATCAGATGAGTACTTCAAAACAGTTTTGTTTTGACTGTCGGAACATGTTCCTTAACTACCCTTCTGTATCACAGTACATGCCTGTGTAGGCTGGACACTGACTGAAATTTCACAACCCCTTTTTGGTAATTATCCCCACATAACAAGAATGTACTTCATGAATGTAACAGTTTGCACCCCTTACTTAGGGTGCCCTCTGGTACTTGTTACTGACATATGAGATGACCCTTGCTGGTCAGACAACTACTGAAATATATCGCAAGAGCATCTGTCAACAGCTTCTTCACAATTGCATCACATATTGATATCGGTTCTTAAAGGCCACTTCTTACCGAGGTCAACGTTCTCAGAGTACAACTTCACAGTCAAGTATGACAAAATAATAAACAGCTGTACTTTGGACTGGTGGCTCATCAAACAAAAAAAAAACAAAAAAAAAATGGGCAGCCAATCTCAGAGCAAAGCAAGTTTTCAAGTGTGTGTTTCTGTAGGTAGCAAACCACCAATTATTTTTCCATTGACATAATATACACACCAATCTGTGGGTTCTGGACCTTTGCAAAAGTTTTCAAGTGGTACAGGCTACCCCTCATAATTATGAAAGCTAGTCCTTTCACACTGTGTTCATATTTGCATACAATGACCACTGAAATTTTGTGCTGGGAGAGCTTATTTAACAGTGCAATGATCCCACCTCTGAGAGTGTATTTAATAGTGTAGTAGTGCCCCCTTCTGAGTAAAGCGTCAAACGGGAATTTTGCACAGCGGAAGGATACAATGCCAAAATGTGCCTAAAATACCTTAAATTTCCTTCACTTTCGCAGGATGAGTACTTCAATTTATCTGCTACAACATCCACATCACAAACTGAGCACATCCCTTTAGCAACATGGTCTGCAATAGGTTCAAAAAACTTTTTTAGGAACAAAATTCAACAGTAAACACTTTTGGCAGAGGACTTTTCTTTAATTAGTGGTATGCTACATATCCTTTCTAACTCTGTATTAAATATTCCCTTCAGTTCTTTAAAACATGACAAAATTATTTCTGTTTTCTTTATTTTTTATTTTGATGGAGTTTTAGAGATGGGGGAATCAACAAAAGAGTGATTCCACTGGGGAGGATAAATGCTGAGAGAATTCCATGTTATACTGTATGCCTTCACAAGAACTTCAAAATTACAGAGAAAATAGTGATCTTAAGTTTGATTTGCATCTAGGCCTATGGCATGATTAATCAAACTTAAGACTGATATAACTCTTTATGACACAGGGCCCTGGTAAAAATGCAGGAGTAATTGAGTTGTATTTAGGGTGTTCTCAATGTGTTAAATTGCTCTGACTGCAAGATCTAGCTAGCCTACTGCCTATATGAAAGAATGCCCACCACCCCACAATGCAGTGAATGCACTGACACCATAAAGGAGTACTAGATCTTTCAGTTGTTCCCACCTTCAAATAGACAGCCAACACAAAAGCTACCTACACTATGTGCATACATAGCTTTTATACAATGTAGTGTGTTAACTTATAGTTTGCACTGATAGCCCTACTGTTACTGTGCAGATACACTGTATTGGTTTAGGTTTTAAAACCCCTATGCTAAAAGTGGAGTCCAGCTGTGTTTTACAAGCATGAAGTCCACTTCAAACAGAAATGTTCAAAACAGTTCTGATATCAGCTCACCTTGAAAACAGAAAAGATTAAAAGTTCAAAGTGCAAGCATTTAAGCTGGGATTATGATAACTAAGTAGTTGTGTATTAAATTGGATTTCTTACAGTTAAATTCTGTTTACTGCTGTTAACTGGTTTCTGGAAACAGATCTGTCATAGACTTATTATTGTGTGAAGCAGATAGCTGTTGTGTAAAGGACTGTTCACATGTATACAGTACCATCCATCTCTGCAGTCCCTGCTTTTACAACTGATGTGTATAAATCCAGCACAATCATTACTCACACAAAAGATCATATATATAGGTAAAGCACCAGCCAAGATAGCCTAGCCATGCCACTGTAAACCTTAGAACCTATTGTACTAAACCATTACATATAAAGCTTTGATATTGTTCATAAAAAAAATTTTGTCTTCAAATTTTTTCAAAGATTTATTCTCATTGATCAATTGTCTTTAAAAACTGAACAACTAGCAATGAAAACTGAAATCTGTGCCTTCAATAATGTCATTTGTGTTTAACATTAATTCCTGACCAGTCCTTGATGGTCCATAAATTCTCCACCGAGTGTTACATGGTGTGTGAACTAATGATGCAGGAAGCTTGAAGGGACAGAATTTCCTTCCTTGAATTACTGGTCAACCATGAGTAAAGTCTGGTGAAGTAGCTTCTTTTCAGGCTTAAGTTTCATAAAAACAAAATGAGAATTTAGCACACATTTACCCCATGTCTTGAGAGTTTCAATGACTGTTAGACTTTGGATTTATCAGCGAAACTGACCAGTACATATGTACAATACAGGATTTCTTTTTCTGTTCTTTTTTTAGTAACATTACTTAAGGTACAGTAATCCATAGTAGCCTAATCCATACATGTGCCATAATGCTGTACGTAGTAAAGATGTCAAATGTTGCCCTTTTTTTTCTTTTTTTTTTTTTTTGAGGAAAAAAATCCTTAAAAGCATTTATTCAAAATTTCAACAGCCGAAAAGTAGTTCGGCAGCACACTTGACTTGATAACAAAATTCATCCTGCTTCCCTACTTACATTTTAAGAGAATTATAGGCTCCTAATACAGTAAATGTAAACTGGCAATCTTGCCACAAAAAAAATCAAGCCCTCATTCAAGTCAAAGTCATGACTAAACCATAGAAAGGATGGGTCTATTACTCAATGTTCCTTGCCAAAGCACCTGGAGCAGATCCCACCCCATGCAGTTGTTTCCTCACAGCATTCCTTCTGTGAGAAAAATTTAATTAAATTGCAAAGACACTAATCAAATTTGAGGTTTGATTGGCAATTTAATGGCTCAGCTGATCCTAAAATCAACTTGTTACAGCTGAAGAAAGGTAGCGATACAGGGCCAACCAAATGAACTTTTCCTGTACTGTTTATGCAAAAAAAAAGTAAAAATACCTTGTGTGGCCTCCTTAAAATAAACTAACCATGCAACTCCTGTGAGTAAAGTGACTAACTTAAGATGCCAAACAACCTGACAAATTGCCAATTGCTTTGCTTTCTAAGATATACTAATCATTAGTTTGTAAAAGGTGAAGGTGAAAGGTGGTAGGGTAGAGAAAAAGAATCTGATTTCCACAGAACACTTGAAAGTAATTGTACTAAGTTCTGAATTTTGTACCCACAATACACAAGCTGTATCCTCCTCTTAGTGAACTTAGAACTTGTAACATTAATGTTCAGTATCAAGTCAGCTTAATCAGACCCAAAGTCAACACTGAGGGTTTTATGTCCCCACTCATTTTTCCAAGTACTGCTGTTTTCAAGTAGGCCCCATGGCCAACATTTCTCCTGCCCCTATCTTATTTCAAACATGTATAGTAACTTGCACACATTCCGCAGTAGATGAGATTGTTCCTGACGTGTGTAATAGATGAGGTAAGTAGGAGTGAAACAAATCCTAACACTGTCAATTTCCCACTCCCCCCCCCCCCCCCCCCCCCCCCCCCCCCCCCCCCCCCCCCCC